>JAAAKG020149417.1:0-10055 GCA_010014905.2 Druon quercuslanigerum
TATACATTTAGAGGTATTCAACACTTACGTAATGACGATTTTTGGGCGGGAAATATTTAACAAGTTTTTACCAATTTTGTTGATGCTATACAAATATTTATTTCTGTTTTTTTATGTTTTAGGCGATTTTATGGTACACCCTTGATAACAATGGTTTTCTGATTAACCATCTGTCAATCTGTAATTAACGCAAACTCTTGTCATTGTTTTATTACTGATGAAATCGAAATGCAAAGAAAAAAATTAATTGTTTTAATACTTTACGATAACTATTTGACCAAATGATTTGGATTTTAAACCCGAATTTCACAAAGAAAGTCTGTTTATAACAAAAAAGAATGGCCGAAAAATTATAACACAAATAAAAAATCGATTTTCAATCCAAAATACATCTGCGATCAGTAGATATGGAAAGTACAATTCGAAACATAATATAATGTACGTACCTATTCTTATTAAAGATGTGCGGATTTCGTGCAGCGCGAGAAAGTGATATTAATTCCTAATGAAAAAGACAAAAAAAAAAACAGTGACGCTCTACGCAGTGGTAAACAGTGGAAATAATCTGTCGTAGTGATATTGGACAATCAGTGAAAAGACTGTATCATATCATATTAAAGCAATATCTTAGAATTCAGTTGATTTCGCAGCGCATTTAACGGTAATTTGAATTTTCGCGCCAAACTGTTTCACGCGGGAAATTCAAATTTTGATCGTTTCCAAAAAATGTGAATCACATGACTTTTTATTACGAAGACGCCTCTTCGGTCAAAGAAGATATATATAATCTCTTGCGAGTTTCACCTGTCGCTGAAACATAATATGATGGAAACACGCATACATATATATTATACGTAGGTGGTACTCGCGATATTTTAAATCGAACAACGAACGACGTCGTGCGCATATCGATTCGTTTCTTTACCTCTTTCCGGTGAGGCTATATGTCGCGGAAAAAGCAAAGTCTATGCGCCGATGTGTGTAACGTAGCCGTACATTGAGCAATAGCACAAGGGAAAATATCATATTGTATAAAAAAGAGCTATAGCCATTCTTTACTATATTATTATGTAAAAAGAATTAATTAGAGTTAGATTCAAAATTTCATGCGATAGTTTATGTTTTGTATTAGAGAATCTCGAATTTTGTTCTCCAACTCTAATGCTTTATTTTTAATTTATGTAAATATATTAGTATCTAAAATAATTGTTTAATGATTATTTTGTACATAAGGTTTCGAATTTACAGTAATTTGCATCAGATTATTTAAAAGTGCATTTAATATAAAATACGTAAAAATCTCAGTAACGTGTATTATTACAAAGAGCAAATTCTTTTCACAAAACAATATTTTGAAAAGAATGGAGATGTTCTTTAAAAAAAGCAGGTAGAGCCATTTTTAAATTGTACATAATGTAGAGACGTAAGTATTTTCTAGCAAAATAATAGTCTAATTACCATTCGGTTATTACAATAGGTAGTTGAATGAAATTCTAGTGCAATATAGTATTTAGCTACCTTTCGATCGTTGCTTTCTCTAAACTCTTTCTCCCAGTAAATGTACATGTACGGCATTGGTTTTTAATCTAGTCCACAAATTTTAAATCAGATCGAGTGAACTGTTGTTTTAATTGCCGCATTTTGTACTTCCATTAGAAACTTTGGATCGTGGATATTTGAAACTAAATTCAAGCGATTAAAACTATAATTTCACTGTCAACACAGTCAATGGAATAAATGTTTTGTAATCGAATCGGAAATTTCAATAGCTGAACATGAATTAGTAATGTGGACTTTAGAATCATGTAACATCATTGTAATATAATAATCTCTAATTTGTTAATTGCCTATATTATTAAGCATTCCTCTTGAGTTTCGATTCGACGAGTACATTCATCCCGTACCAATTTAATAAAAATTGTTTAAATTTCAGTGGGCAAATTTAAAAACCTTTTTGTTTCGTACGTACTCCTATTGTATATCATTTTATTCAAGTTTTTGAGAATTTGATATCTAATCAAAAAGTATGAGTGCACATTTTCCTTACTCAATTTAATGTACAATTTCTGCAGAGAATGTTTAATTGAATATTTATAAAAGATTAGATTATAATTTGCAGCAATTCGGCATATTTGTATAACAAGAACGTTTCTTCTGAATAGGAAATACTCGCTAAGTATTTGAACAGGGTAACAAGTCATATCGCTTTGGCATATAAAAAGTAGATCAACGCATACTCGCTGTTTGAACAAAGATTCCCACAAAGCAGATTTTTTTTGTTACAAATTTATCTTTCCCGAGATTTAAAAATTGAAATCCTCATTAGTTGAATTTTTCGTAATTGAAATCTTAAGAAATTTAATAATTTAATATTCCAATACCTGCAATGGAGAATTGGACAGTTTTAAATTGAAAACTGAAATAGTTAAGAAAATTTAAATTTGAAGTTTTTGATATTGAATATATTGAACTTTAAATTGTCTGAAGTTAAAGAACTTTGATTTGGAAGTGTTCAACAAATTGAAAGATTGGAAACTGTTAGGCTTCACATGTAAATCATTAAGATATTTCAGGATTAGAAACAAAAGACTTTTTAATTCTGTAATCTCATTTTTTTCTCAGATTCAATGTATTCATAGCCCAATATGTCAAAGGCATTTCTGTTAAGAATTGAATTTTTTCAAATGTTCTGTACGGGGTTGTCCCGATATACATCATCAGTCACGGACGCATTTTTGTAATATATTCAGGTGATTTGATAAAAGCAGTTTGCCTAATTTGATATATTGAGAAAAGTTATGAAATAATTATTATTATTTCAGAACAATAAAAGTCGCATAATTTCCTATTAAACTTTTGAAACTTCAACAATTCATAATGAGGAGCGTTTGAAATTGAATACATTTGAATTTTAACGTAAAATGAAAAAAAAATTACTGTAGAAATTTGGCGTTTTAATCTATGGTAGCATTTGAAACTGAATAAAATCAAGATATTTAATTTTTTAATTTAAATAAAAAAAGTTTTAATCACAAACCCTATGAGATGTGATTTTATATAATTCACATTATATAAATTTCAGCGAAAGCTTTTGAATTCTGATTTGCCTAAACGTAAAATTTTTGAACTTTAAAAGTTTAATCGACTTTATTTCAAAACTTTTTAGGTTGAAACACTTCTGTTATAAAAGTTGTTTAATTTTCAAAGCACAATTTTTTCCATGGAACTCTAAATAAGTAAATGTTTAATATTCCTTATTTACATTTTCTCTAATTCTGAACCTTTTAAATTGTACAAATTTTAATTATTTATATTGAAGTACTTTAAAATGATTTTACATTGAACTCATTAATATACATCTTCTTTTTTAAATATTTTAAATTATATAAAGTGTTCAGTTTTGAAGGCTGGAATTTGCAAATCTTAGTAACTGGAAAGAAGTTTTGAAAACGGAGAATTGACCAGAATCTTTTTTTTGCGTCGTGAATGGCCACCCTGTTTTGCTTCGCAAATTTGAATTTTAATTCATTTTTAATCTCTAAAATTACGATTGTAAAATAAAGTAGGATCGAAATATTGCTGAAATTTTCTCAATGAGAATATTATTCTAGGGCCACGAAGACTCTGTTTTCTCGTTTCGCTGTAAGATAATTATGCAACTCAAGAAGAATTATTCGCGACGCTTGGAGAAAGCTAACTAGAAATTAGAACCGAAAAGTATTATGTTAAATTTGTACAAAAGTTACAGCGATTATGGGCTAGCGTAAGACAACGATCTACATTTAGTTTAAATGTTTATACATACAAGTTTAAAAATGCCAAAATAAATTGTTGAGTGTTAGAGTCTTACTCAGAAATCAAAATTTGCCAAAACACTTCAAAATTCTAAATCTTGCTTTCACTGAATTTGGTAATCGTTAAAAATCTAAAAAAACAATGAATAAAATGATTAAAAACATCCAGAAAGCTTTATGAGCGAGACTCGAACAGGAAACCGATTAAAGAATGTAACGAAGACATATCATAAAAAATTAGTTGAATTACCTGAAAGCGTAGAAATTTATATAAAAATCCGTTGCGCGCAACTTGGCGGAAAAAGTTCGAAGTTGAACTTGATTATTCAGGGTCGCAAATTACGCGCAAACTTACCTTGAATACATTTCGCTTGGATTTTATTATACTTTTTTCGTCGACTGCATCGTTTCTGTAAAAATATTAGGACAGCATAAAGGGGGAAGCAATTAAGTTTATTGCAAATAGATACTTATTGTACTTTATTCCTTATTAGAAGGCAAAAATGAGTAATGGTGGTGGAACAGTAATTAGTAAGTATAAAATGGATACAAAATTTGAGTCTTTTAAGAGAATTGTGATGTAAATACGATTTAAAAAAAGTCAAATTGCGCGCAATGTTGAAAAATGAGCCGCAAAAGGTTCGATCCATATTGTACATATCATGTGCCATAACTCATTTACCATAATTCGTGTCCAACTTTGTTCCAAGTACCTATTCAACTATAAATAATATAGTATAATAAAATAAATCTTGATGTTATTGATAAGTGCTGTTTTATAATTATTTGATCCCTGTTCAATTTTATTTTTATATTTATTATTTTTGTTGTTTCTAATATTTTTTGCGAGATTTACGTTTATTACTTTATTCGTACTTTTTGAGCTTGGTATGCTAAATTTCAAAGTGAATTATAGGCAGCTACTTAGATAAGTAAAATTATAAACTAATGATTGGTGATTCTCACGAACGAATGTTATCGAGAATACGTACTCGTATATATACATAGTCTTATCGATTAAATTACTCCAGATAGCATAAAATGGTTTTCTCGGTCTGCACATAAAGAATAGCCACAGTGGATTTGATCATATCTGGCTTGAAATTAAAAATGCAATATTGTCACGAAGTCCACTGATCACTTATCAAAAACAGAAAAATCATGTTTCGTTACATGCTTCGTTAAATATTGAGAGAACTTATCCATGATATCTACTGACGACAAAACAATGCCACGCGAGAGGTATATTTCATGCATGGCGTACCAATCAGTTTTTATTAGGAAAAGTATTTTCTTGTGTTTTAATTAATTGTTTCAAGCAATAACGGTAAAAGGAATTTATGATCAAGATTTTAAATCTTGATATGGTAAAATGCAAATCTTATCTAGATACGATTTTAAAAGGTAATGTCGTTTCAGTGCAAAAGCTCTGTTGTAAGAGTAAATAAATAAGTATTTATTCATATTTTGTAATTGTTTGATATTGATTTTATAGAAGTGTATAATAATAGGCAATATAAAAGAGTATCTAAATACTGCAGTTGTGATTAAGGAAGTTAGGCACATTTAAAAATTGTTAATTATTAATAAGAATGAGTTGTTTTTAGCATAGCGTGTTTAAATTTGTTCAAAAAGAAATTGTGTAATTAATTGTTATTTCAGAGAATTGAATGGACCGTAAAGTTTATAGTCTGCAGGAACATGTGGCAGGCGAATCTAGCCACGTAGCTTTTGTGTTTCGATTCATGTTTGCATCGTAACACTTATGCAAACTCGTTTCCTGCCAATGGCCTGAGGACGCAATTCACTGCACTTGAGAGGGGACCGACGATTAGTTTGATTTTCAGTTTGGTTAGGTACCAATCTGCGATCATTGAGAATTAACTGGGCGGGATTGAGGCGCCCTAAGAAACATTGAGAATACTTAGTATGTGTATATTTGCACGAGTCTTACTGGAACATTGGACCATTCATTGAAAATTGATTATTTTCTTCTTTTATTTGACTTTCGTATTTAGTAGAACAGCTAACCGTAGAAAGAAAAATGATTGAAGGGTTTGAATTATACAATAGTTGATAATGTTTTTACTTACCAAAAATGTTTTTATTTAAGTTTATGTAGAATTTTTTCAAATTAGGTCAAATATTTTAAATTTGAATTTAATTTCGCACGAAATAAGAAACCGAGTTGAAAATGCGGGGAAATTAATAAAAGACATTAGGAAAATTTTTTAGGGTCCTAAATTTATAGAATTGCACAAAAAAACGTTTGGAAATATGTTTTCGGGATTTCACGGTTTTTATTATAAGGAACAAAACTAGAGTGTGAAATTTTCAATTTACAAAAAAAGAAAGTCAGGGCCTAATAAAAAGTCTTTGGAAATATTAAATTTTTAAAGCTTTCGATGCTTTTGAAAATGGTTTTTTCCAAATTTTCAGATAGATATATTTGTTGACTTTAGTAAACAGTTTCTAGACTAGCTTAGCTTTTCATTTTTTCATTAAATCTTCAAGTTGAAAACTACCTAATTAAATAATAGTTTATTCTAGTGATTTTATATATCGTGACACCCGCCTTTCTTATTTGTAATGAAACGCAATGAAAGTTTAAAGTATTAAAATATTTCCAATGATTCTACGCTTTTAAAATTATTTATTTTCTAGCTTTAAAACACAGTAAAAATTAAATTTTGTTCAAACTTGACTGCGAAAATGCCTTTTCGGCAGAATTACGAAATTATGTGGTTTTAAAAACATATATTTGGTTGATTGTAAGTTTTTTCGAATTCAGTCGGCAGTTTTTGAAGTTTTGGTGCATCAAAAGGATTATTTAAAAAATTGTGCTTCCTACAAAATTTTCCGGTTTCCGCAAGCTTGAAATTCTTTTAGAATACAAGTTTCAGATTTGGACTTTTTAACAATTACCAAATTTCCAAGTTTCTATTGGCCTCAATAAACCTCTGAAATGTTTGGTTATTTCAAATTAAAAAGTATGAAGAAGAAATATTTGGTTTGAAAGTTAAAAGTATTACAAATCTCAAGCTTTCAAATTGAAAAGAGTTCTAAATGTTATTTTTAAAGTATTATTTAAAAATCTATAAATCTTATCTATACATAAAATGTAGAGAGACCTAAAAATTTGCCGCTTTTATATTTAAATGCTTTGCAAAGACATTTTGATGCTATAAGTCGTTGAAACTTTGTCGCTCTTAATTTTAAAAGTATAAAATCTTAAAAACATGATCTCTTTATTTAAAATTTATACTTGTTTAAGTCGGCTTCCTTACAATTTAGTTTAGATCTGAAGTTTATTAAATTGATCAACTATAATTTGTGGAATCTTGTACCTCCTTCATTTTCTTCTTTATATTAGAATAAGTATGATCTTTTTACAATTTTTTTGGAAGAAAGAAATGTGCAAATAATTTTTAATGCAACCGGAACTAATATTTATATACTAAAATGAATGTAATATTTCATAGAATTAATCAAGAAATAGTTAAGCAAATGATTTTTTTTTGTTCCTTTTAAAGTTTAAATGTACTACATGCCATTGATAGAGAAAATATATTGAATCAATAACATTCTTGTTGTCACTGCAGTAGAAAGCATTCAAACTAGAATATAAAAAGGTATTATTTTTCGTTAAATATTTAAACATTTAAATCTTTCAAATTGAATATCGTATAAGGCCTTTAAGTTCAGTTGCCAAAGTAGACAAAGAAATGCATTTCTTTGAATCCATTTCTGTAAGCCAAGAAAAACTGCATGTTGTGTAAATGCAATAAACTCCTATATTGAATCAAAGAAATAATTTTTTGGGCTCCATTTTTTAAACAAAGAAATGTTTCTTCATCTGAGGAACTCAAGGAATTGATATCTTTAAAACTAAGAACCTAATTTTCTTGAATCTTGTTTTCACATCCAAATAAATATTTCATTGCACAGTAATAAACCCCAGGCATGAATTTATCTTTAAAATGGATAAAAACGCTGCAGCACGTTTATCTGACGAAAGACAGAATTTATTTAAGGAAAGATAAAACTTATCGGACGAAAAATAAAATTTACCTGACGAAAATATTTATTTGACAAATGTGATATGTCAAACGGCTGCGTCTAGACTATATTTACCGAAAAAATTTCCTTCATAAATTTGAAAATCCTTGCGGTACTAACTTTTTAAATCTTCTTACTTTATTTAAATGATTTCAACCAAAAATCATTCACCGAAAGAAACTAAAGGCTTGTTCAAGAACAGTAAAGGACTGAACTTGGCTGAGTGTTCACTGTAAAGTATAAACTAACCAAAATGCAGCCTATGTATTCTGTAAATGTGGGTGAATGATTTTTAGTTAAAATCATTTAAATAAAGTGAGACGATTTAAAAAATGAATACCGCGACTATGTTCAAAATGGAGAAAACTTTGTCGGTGAGCCTAGATGCAGCCGTTTAACATATTTCATATGTGAAATAAATATTTTCTTCAGATAAATTTTATCTTTCGTCAGATAAACAGGCTGCAGCGTTTTTATCAAATTTAAATATAAAATTTATTCCTGGGGCTTACTGTGTAGTTAAATGATTTAGTTAAATGCCTTTGAATTAATAAACAATCTAATTGAAATAAGTAATTTATCAATATGTAAAACAAATATGGCTTCTTTAAATCAAAGAAATATTGAAAAAAACTAAAATCTATATTAAAGGACAAAAGAGATATTTATTTCATATACGGGGATGGGTACTGGTATGGCAAAAGAACATGTCATTAGTCGAATGAAGTAATTTGTTCATTCAAGTAATTGTTTATTTACTCAAAAGTTGTGTTTCTTTTAATAAATAAAATCAAGCGATTACTAATAAATAAATATTTCCTTCAAACAAAGAAATATATTTTTAAAGTAACTTGATACACGATTCGTTCGTAAAAATACTCTTGTAAAATACAATGTATGTACCGACTGGTTGAGGATAAATGTCACAAGGTGAAGCGTTATTTTATATATATATATATACATACATACATATATATATATATATATATATATATATATATATATATTTAAATGTTTATGTAGCCAATTTTTGTTACCATAGTTATAATCTGAAAAGGTGTCATGATTGGTGGTTATCGGTCTTTCTAAGCACTCGCCGTCCTTGCAATTTTTTGTTTACTCGGTGAAAATTAAAATAAATATATTCTTATGAATTATTATTATCATTGGATATTATTGGATCCAAATGTGACTAAAAAATTGAAAACAAAATACAGTGCTAAAGCTTATAAAATATAAGCTATGGCCAATGGGAATTTGTTTTTTCTCATTTTTTATTCTCCAACCACAAATGAGTATGATTGTGGAGAGTCCAGAGGTTCGCGGAAGCGAAAAGGGAATTTGTAAGGAGTGAAATTGACCAACGGAGTAAGAGAAAAAAGAGGGTCACAAGATCTGAAGATGTCGTGACACCAAAGGGAGGAGTCTCCGGATATTCTATTCTATTCCATTCTAGTATATTCTATTCTGTGGATACACATAACGCTGCCACGACACACAAGAGTTGCCGACGCGACACCCAAACGATGGGGTGAATTATACATGAAACAGAAGACAATCAACCTCTCCAAGCCCTTTCGCTTCTCTCGACTTCTGTACCTTTATATCTGTACCGATCCTTCCCCTTCTGCCAAAAACCACCCCCTAGCGCCCAAATAGCCGTATACAAATACAAAGTACTTCTTCATGCCAACACACAGCCTCCGCAGCCACAAATCTCTTATCTGTCATTTGTCATATCCCGTTTTCACCTCCACGTTTTTCAGGAATGGCAACTTCTACGAATTATTCCTATCTTTGCAATCACACTTATTTGAGAAATGAAAAATGTAAAATTCTTTTTGCATTTCTGTAAGTCTCTAAAAAATGTAGGAGTCTTACGGCTTTTTCGAAATTGCTTTCCAGGGTTTTCATCTCGAAAGCAATTTCGAAAAAAAATCAATCTTGACGGGATAAAATCCTAAAAACATCTCATTTTAGTATCAGAGAAAGAAACACAGAAAACACTACAAGGTTATCCTTCGTTTTTAATGATTTTATCTCACACAACCTTTCTTACCGCCATCACATTCATGATTCTGAATAAGTGAAATTCTAATTCAAATATATATATGTATATATATATATATATATATATATATATATATATATATATATATATATATATATATAATAAAAAAAAAGTGTTAAACAAACACCGCA
>JAAAKG020149418.1:0-10054 GCA_010014905.2 Druon quercuslanigerum
GACAGGCACATTCGTAAAAACCTGTTTTTTGGGTTCAGGGGGTCTCAAAACGTGGACATTTGACAAAAACCAGGGGGTCAAATTTTGCATAAATCTAATACCTTCTCTGATGAGAATGTAAAAATATTATATTTTTCAGACTATTTGCTTGGGGCTTTTTGCGTGGATTCGAACAAATTTCCGGCCAGTATTCACAGAAATTCGAAAAACATTTTTTGGACTACCCTAATGCAGATGCATACAAAAACTGTGATCTATAAAATAGATGGTTTTGCTAAAGTTTCATTCAGCCATTATCAGTGTAAAGAATAAATATCCGAGCGCAAAGCGCGGGGTTACCCATTATCAAGTACGAACCGTGAGATCCGACAGACGCGTGGTCTTCGCACAAACTTGCGAACGAAGCGCGCAATGAGAATGTGCCAGCCCAGGAAGCAGATTTTTTGTTATTGAAAAATCACCCTATTTTCCCTGTTTCCACAATAATTTGGGAAATAAACATTTTCGCACTACACGGCGAAGTATATGCTGTAAATTATTGTCTTAAACATTATCTGAAATCACTTTTACATTAATTTGAAGAATATATTTTAACTTGAAGTTCTAAAATGTGTAATTCTCTTGAAACTTTATATAACAAAGCAACTAGTATTAAATAATAATGAATATAAATTCTTAAAAGGTATATGGGGAAAATATAATTTTTCACCTGGCATAATTGCAACCATGACTCGAATAAGAAGTGTTAACTCAGATAATTTCGGTGGGCCCAGATGCTTGGTTTTTATTATATTATATTTTATATATATTCAAAAATATTTTCTATTGAAATAGTTTACTTTTAGGCCACATGTCTTTTACTTTAAAAATCAACACTTTTTCATAGCAAAAATTTAAGTTCCAACTTACAATTTGTTATGATGAGAATTTTCCTAAACAACTGATTCAACATTTCTAAAATTTTTACATGAAGAAAATGGAAATTCCCATTCGAGATTTTCGCACCAACAACTGATGGGGCGTAGGTCAGTTGCGCATTTTGCCCTTTCTCTAATCCCTGGATCAAAACAGGTTCTCTAATTCTATGGTTCATTAGCGCATCTTCAATACATCTTCGGTAATAAAATAATCTCACCCTAATCTTTTGAAATTTGCATGAGAACCGGTGTAATAAATAATATGTACAACAGATGAGTAGACGCTAATGAGACATGGACGGAGAACTGTAGAATATTTAGATGCAATGCTTATAATTTAAACCCAAGACTCTGTAAATTGAATGAAAAATTGCAAACAGTGCCGGATATGTTAAAAAAATTAAAGTTCAGAATTTGTGGGGGTGCAGTAGATTTGTGTTAAATAATGCATCTCCAAAATGCATAATTTTTAGCAATATGGAAAAATGAAATTATTTCATAGTAGAAATAGTGGATCAATAAATTTTAAAGTAATGTAAACATAAAAATTAAACAAAATTTGAATACTTATAACTACCTAGGGGTGACAAGGGGTTACATTCCTGGTGACCTAAGCTGCTACGTTGCATTTCAAAGTAAACGCTTCACCGAGTAACATCAAAAATACTCTTTTATTTCACGATGGAAGCACGCTCTATTTATCACCTCCAGTATCCCTTAAAAGAGACCTCCCCATCATTGAGCTTATAATCCTCCTAATCCGTCCCTTGAAGATCCCATGCGCAACTAGTCCATGGCTCACGACCTACCTGAGGGGGACATGCGCAACTAGCCCCCTCCACTCTGATGATGACGTTGTAAAGTTTAAAAGGACTCCAGCATCCAAGGCATTGTATAACAACTACCTGATGTCATATGCACAGTTGAAGACCACAATATTTTCAGAAATATTGAGACAATGCTGTTTGAAATGGCTCTTGTATTTCAAAATACTGAAATATGGAAAATAATGAAAATCCAATATGCGGCTAACGAAAGGCATTTTAAGTTTGCATTTTTTTCAAATTTGTGCGCCTGTAATTTCGTGATTGCGATTTTTTTTTGTTAAAACTCCTATGGATTTAGCGAACACATTCTCATCACGTATCTCGTGCTTCGCACTCGATTTTGACCAGGATGTAATCTTTTCTCCATTATATTGAACTCTATTATATGAAATATATATTATATTTATTTATGTCCCTGAACCTAGGGCGGCTTATTTACATATTGCAAAATGAAGTACAAATTTTTTTTTGCTGAATACTTTATAACTTGTATCTTATTTTGCATGAAATTTTATTCTCAGCTACCTTAACAAAGTTATATCATTTCAATAAACATTTTATTGTTGCTATTCATAATAGCTATTGGTATTAAAACAAAAGTATTTTCATTGTCTTATTTTTATACTTTCAAAAAGTGCGCATCTTTTAAACAAAAATTGTTATCAGTCATTTGATTGCAACTTATGTCTACTTTCCATAAATATAATTTGTTTTTATAATATTTTTTACGTTTAAAACTAAAAACACAAATCTGCAGATATAATGCAGGCGAAAATGGTTGTTAAATAGAATGTTATTGTAGCTTGTGTTCCTTTTATGTAAAGTGAATTCCTTTATTTTTTATGTATTTCCAAAACAATAATTAATAACCAAATTTTACATATTTTTTGGTAAAGAAGTTTTGTCTCATCGTCCTTTTCGTTCTTTGTGTTGTTTTTCCCAAAATTTAACTTTCTTGTTTTTCATCTTAATTTTAAAAATAAAAAAAGCTGCACGCCCTATATAAAAATTATTACATGTAAATTTATAGATCCGTTTTGGTATAACAATTTTTATCTGATGTTTTATTTTCGTACCGTATGTCATATTTCAAACAATTTTAGTCTTATTTTTAATGTTATTTTTTACGATTAAAGCAAAAAGTAGGCGTCTTATAAAAAAAATATTTATAACAAATTTGCATGACATTTTCCCTCTATTGGGGGGTTTTCTAAAAATGATTCTTTTTTTATTTTCAATTCTTTTTCGAATAAAACAAAAACTGCATGTTCTACACGAAAGTGATCAATACAAAATTTCTAGATTTTTTTGAGGTCCTTAATCTGGGCCTGCTCATTTTTTTCTCTCTTGCCGAATTCGACAGCGACATGAATTTTTTTAATTTTCGTTATTTTTAAGCTATCCACATTTGAACTTTCGAATTTCCGAAAAAAATTTTAAAGTTGTTATGAAAGCATTGGAAGGCTTACTAAAAGAAACATTTTCTTGCTCCAGGATTTTTTTCGTATATCGTACGTTGTTTGGCTTAAAATGTCAATTTTCGTTTGTTTTTTTGGGATATTAAAACTGCTACAAGTCTGATAATTTTGATTTTATCGAAAAAAGTCAGATAAATTGTTCGCACCTCTGTGTACTATGGATAGCCGTAAATAGAATTTTCAAAGTTTGAAAAAAAGTGGTTTCAAAAATTGTGAAAATTTGCTCACTTTTTGAGTTTTAATTCAAAATAGCTGGTTCATGAACTCGTTCTTTCTTTTTGGGTCTTGAAAAAGTGTGGCAAAGCAGAATTCAAATCTGATCAATCTTCCGAAAGTTATCGTGCCTACACGATACTACCGACTACAGACTACAGACTACAGACAGACAGACTCCTTCGTAAAAATAGTTTTTTCTGACTTAGGGGGTCACAAAACTTGGACAATTCATGAAAATCGACCATATCAAACTTTAGATTTTGTTATAAAAATTTATCATAAAATATTATAAGAAGAAAAGAGGAACCGATTTTAACTGCTTCTACCTCCTTCGCCTACAAGTTATTTACACTTGGGAATGTGTTTTTGATTACAGTTGTTTGTCATCCTACAAGCAACTTAAGATAAAATTTACAGTAATTTAGAAAGTCATTTTTGAAAAAAATTATTATAATTTTTGAAAATGTTCTTAAATTTCTTTAATATAATTGAAATATTAAAAATTCGCAAATTCGAATAATATTGTTTTCCAATTTGTCACTCACAAAGTCGAACTCGTTAGTATTGGGCATTAGCATAGCTTAGTTTAGGTTTGTGATCAAGTGTCATGGAAATTTTAAATTATTCTTAATAAGAGAACATCAATTACGCAGTATGAAGTATATCATGACATTTAAAGCCTATAATAAGTATACCTATGAATTGTGAAGCCCAATATGGACACTGACAAGTTCGACTTTATAAACGACTCATCGGCAAATGATCATCTCAATTCAAAGTATCAGTTTTGGAAATTTGAATGAAATTAAAGAAAAAATTAAAAAATACAGTTCTAAGTTATAATAATTAAAGTTGGCTTACTTACATCAACAAAAAAATTCGTGGTCATTTTCCGATTTTTTCACAGTTCACACAAATGTTTCCCAGGGATTGAAATTGAGTTTGAAATTCAAGAGTTAAAACTGTTGATGCTGAAGAATTGAAGATTTCTTCATTTAAAGCATTTAAAACTAAACGACAAAAAAAGCAGTAAAAATTAAAATCTTAATTTTCAACTCTCCAAATATTCCAATTAAAGCTTCAAAAAATTGCCATTTAAAAACTCCCAATTCAATCGTTTAATTATGAACACGTTTTAAAATGGAAATCTTCAAATGTCAATTGTTTTTATTTTAAGGGCTTAACAATGAACATTATCTTAAATTAAAACATTCAAAAATCGACGGGCCGATGTAATCGAAAAATTCGATCCGACAGTGGCAGATCAGATCGAATGCGATATTTTCGATCCGATCTGCGTACATTTTACACGTCTAATATATATGTCTATATATAACGTTCCATTCAAATAGTCGAAAGCCAAAAACGAACCAAATACTTCTTGAATCACATGGTCTCACTCTAAAATCCGTGACAGTCCCTTCCGTATGCTTTGCATATGCTTTTTAATGAGACCGAAAGTGTTTATATTTCGAAAAAATAAACCTACTTTTTTATGGAGTTTCATAACTTTTTGCTTAAAATTCATCTTTTTGGTTAACATTTCTTGAAATTTAGTTTTCTTTTTGGTTAAAAATAAATTTTCTTACTGAAAATTAAAATACTGCATATGTTTCTTAAAAAATTTACTTTTTTTAGAACAAGCTTTAACTATTCAGTTAAAAATTCATCTATGTGATGAGTATTTTGATGGCTATATTTTTGTTTTTTGCAAGGAAATTAATCTTCTTGGGTAAAAAATGATATCGCTAAAAATATAATTATTTGGTTGAAAATGCATGTATTTTGTTGGAAATTCGTCGTATTCGATAGAAAATTTTTGTTTTTGGTTGTAAAAGCAACTATTTTGTTGAAAATTTATGTATTTTCTTGAGAATTCTTCTCGTCTGAAAGAAAATTAATCTTCTGTGTTGAATTTTTTTTTTCTTTGAAAATTCATCTTTGTGGCGAATGCTTTCATAGCTATATGTATCTTTTTTGAAAGGACATTAATCTTCTTGGTTCGACATTTATTCTGCTATCAAAAATTGGATTATTTGGTTCAAAATTCATATGTTGCATTGAAAATTCATCTATATCGATGGAAATTTGATCGTCTTGGTTAAAAATGCTACTATTTGGTTGCAAACTTATGTATTTTGTTGAAAATTCGTATGTTTCGTTGACTATATGTTTCTTTTTCGGTAGAAAATTATTCTTCTTAGTTAAAAATTTATTTTGTCCAAAATTGAACCATTTTATTGAAAATGCATGTATGAAAATTATGCAAATATGAAAATTCTTCTTTGTTTAGTAGAAAATTGATATTTTTGGTTGAAAATTCCTTTTTTCGATCACAATTTCATCTATTTTTGTTGACATTTGAATTTTTATTTAAAAAATGTGTATTTTAGTTGATATTGTAAATTAGAACTCTGGAGGATTTTATTTCCCACCTTTTTATTACAAAAAAAAATCGAGAAAATTGTCGAATACTTACTGAAGTAGGAAGAAGATTTTTGCACACTTTCAAACCCTTTTTCTAAATCCCATGATTATTTGAGGCCATTTAAAGCGAAAATCTCTCTTTTATACTCGGGGAAACCGTCCATCTAACGCGAGGCCGTATACCTGGTTATACCAAAGATTTTTGGTTATATACGCAATCCAATCGTTTTTTCAACTCTAAGTTTAGAAATTTTAAAAAAGGACCAAAATAAAAAATTACATTTGATCAAGTGTCGTCTAAAACTTTTAACCTAATTTCCTTAAATTTTGAAAATAATTATTCTTCATTTCAAAAGAAATATGATTGAGATTACCAGCTGCAGACGTTTTACTAATGGTACTCCTCTTTTCTTTTCAGTAACTGAAGTCTTAACCATAAACAGACTAATTTGAGAACCAAAAAGAAACAGAAATTTTCAAAAAAGGGTAAAATTATGTAATTAAAAGCTACATTAAGCTAGAAAAATTGGTTTATACATCAAAATTAGTTCAGAGCTTTTTTAAATATTCTCTTTGAAATTAGTTTTAAAAAATCATTTAAGAACATTCCAGGAATCTGAAACGCAAATTTTTATTATCTTGGAACTCGAACGTTTTCTATAATTTTTTAAAATCCAGCAAAACTAAAGAAAATATCCTTCAAACCTTCCAGATTTATTTAGAAAATTCAAAAAAATGTTTTTAAAATTAATTTTTGAAACAAAAAATTCATTTTTAGTTTTTCTACGAATTTTCATAGAAAGATGTTATTCTTTTAAAACCTTTAAAAATTATTAGAAACATTCTAAATTTTGTGTTCGAAATATTCAAAAATTTACTTTTTTACAAAATTTGTTGAAACAGGTGAAAATTGGACTATTCCATGCTTGAATAAAAATTTATTTCTTTGGTTTAAAATTTATCTCTTGCATTAAAAATTCTTTATTTTTAATAACTGTTGTGAAAATTTATGTATTTTGTTAAAAATAATCTTTCTTCGTTAAAAATTAACCTTTTTTGTTCAAAACTTAAAAGATTCATTTAATTTTCTGCTAATATTCAAATTCGGTTTCACTCAGTTAAAAATAAATTGGTTAAGTGCAAGTTTAACTATTCCATTTTTTATTATGATTTATTTTATTTATTTTTTTTTATTGTGATTTTGTGTTAAACATGTAATGATTGTAACATGTAATGATTGAAAATTCAACATTTTGTCTGATATTTTTTTTCTTGCTTGACTGAAAAACCTTTCTTTGTTAAAAATTCAACTGTTTTGTCAAAAATTTCGGTTTTTGTTTAAAAACTAGCCTTTTTTTGTTGAGTCCTATGTTACTGAGATGAAAGCAATAGTGCCACTAGTAAAGCGTCTGGAGCCGGTGATATGAATGATATTACTGTGAAATGAACATTAATGATTTTCAAAATTTGATGAAGTCAGTCAAAAAGTTTTTGTCGACTGGAAGTGTAAAGTTAATTGAAGATAATTTTCAGAAATGTGATTGTTTCTGAAAGAAACCAAAGTTATTATTCTAGTTCATAAGTTCTCAAATATGGCCAAATTGTAGCTTCCGGAATTTTCCAAGCTAAGTCAAATATTGCACCCGAGGGACTATTCACTGAAGAATTTTCCTGATGACCGGCGACTAACTTATCCGAAATGAAAAGCTTGCATCTGAGATAAGGTACTCTGAGAACGTCAGCTATCTTGGTTTTACTACGTACATGATCCCGAATCAGATCATTATGATCTGCAAAAGTCGATCATTCGTTCTGACCGATCAAATTGCTCTTGAATTAAGTATTATTTTTGTTGCATATCAAAATGATATGGATTTCGGTATCGTTTTTAAAAACTTTTTTTTACTACGCGTCTTAGAAAAAGATACGTCTCTTTGGCTTGCAAATTCACATTTGCACGTTAAATTTTCAATTATTTTGTTAAACAAGACATCTTTTTCGTAGAAAATTCGCCATTTTGCATTGAAAATTAATCTTTTATGATGCTAGCAAATACATCCTTCCTAATAAATAATGAAATTTGTTGTCAAAAATTTATTTTCGCTAGTTAAAAATTATGCAGTTTTGTTTTAAAAAATGATCTTTTTCATCGAAAGTAAACTTTTTAAAAAAAAATTCGTCCTTTTGAATTGAAAAATTCATCGTTCTTGAATTTTCAACTGTCCTTGAAAAAGAGTAGTCGTTTTGGCTTAAAGTTGCACTACTTGCATTTAAGTTAAAGTTTAACCCCTTTTTGTTTAAAAATTTGTACATTTTGTGAAAAACTGATCTTTGCAAGTTAAAAATTCAAATATTTTGTTATAATGAATCTTTTTCGTTGAAAAGGAAACTGTGTTCAATAGAAGATTCGTCTTTTTGAATTGAAAATTCATCTTTTTGGATCAAAAAGTCATGTTTATTATTTAAAAATGAACTTTTTGTTGAAAATTAAACTGTCTGCGAAAAAAGTTTGTCGGCTTTGGATTAAAAATTTAACTGTTTGGTTGTAATTTAAAGTGTATTCTTTTTTTGGCAAGTTCGAATATTTAGTTGAAAATTCATTTTTGCAAGTTGAAATTTCCACCACTTTATTCAAAAATTAAACTGTTATAAATAGAAAACTCGTCCTCTTGGATTGGGCATTCATTTTTTTAAATCAAAAAGCTATTCAAAAATGAACTTTTTTGTTGAACATTCAACAGACTTTAAAATCCTGGCTTTAAACATTTCCAAATAGTATTATCAGTACTCTTAGTATTATTTCTGAGTTGAAAAGTGTATTATTCGGTTGAAAAATGAAATTATTATTTTGTAAAATGTCATCTTTTTTCGTAAAAAATTTTTCGTTAAAAATTCAACTCAAAAAAACGATGAATGACAAATTCTTATCTAATCTTCGGGTGAACGACTGCTGTCTAATTTTTTCGATACCTAGTGTCGTTTGTCCAAGAATGTATTTAAAAAAAATTTTTAATGTTGTTTTTTACGAATAAAACAAAAAGTACGCATCCTAGAATAAAAGGTTAATGACAAATTTGTAGCTCTTTTATTGGTAAAAATCTTTGATCTATTGTTGTTGTAGCTTTCGTCGTTTGTCCAAAAATTTAAATTTTGATTTTTAAAGTGGGATTTTCTTCCGAATAAAACAAACGCAACGTGTCCTGTGAAAAAATGATCCATAATATATTTTCAGTTCTTCTTCGTCTGCATAATTTCTGTGAATTAATGTTTTTTGTACCTTGTATGGTTTACAACCTAAATGGAATTTTTTATTTTTCATTATTTTTTGTTCGATCAAAATTTGAATTTTCGATTTTTCACAAAAAATCAGAAATTTGTTTGGATAAATGCTATGGGGCTTTCAAAAAGCAACGTTTTAGTTCTCTTGATTTTTTTTGTATTATGCGTTTTTTGGCCTCAAATGTTAATTTTTGTTTGTTTTTTTGTATTTCGAAAATGCTATAAGTTTCTTAATTTTCTTTTTATCGAAAAATATCGTTGGGATAAATTGTTTAAAATTCTTAATACTACGAATAACAGCACATAAAATGTTAAAATCTTGAAAAGAAGTGGTCTCAAAAGTTTTCAGAATGCGCCCACTTTTTGCATTTTTATCCAAAATGGCTGGATAACGAACTTCACCTTCAATTTAGGACTTTGAAAGAGTAAACAAAAGGCTAATCGATTCTGGCAATTTATTGGAAATTGATCCTGCTCACATAGCCATGCATAAATACATACACACATACATACAAACATACACAAAGACACATCCGTATTCCGTATAAGAACCTGTTTTTCGGAATCAGGGGCCTTAAAACGTGAACATTTGACAAAAAGGGGAGGGAGGGGTCAATTTTTACACAAATATAATGGATTCTCTGATGAGAATGTAAAAAACATAAATTTGAATAAAGGGAATACAAAATTTGTATTAGGTCTAATACATCTAACATGAAATTGATCTGCCATTTTATTTTCTGAATGGCAGGGTGGATAGTAGGGCGGAGTGAAAATGATCAAATTAGTCGAATCGTTTGAGCTAGAAAAAAAAATTTGTGCGTCGACATCCGAAAAAAGTAAAAAAAAAAATTTGAAATCGGTTAATATCTTCTGCTCCCTTTTTTGATTTGAAAATTCAAATTTTTGA
>JAAAKG020149419.1:0-10054 GCA_010014905.2 Druon quercuslanigerum
TAAATGTTTCTTAAAATTTGACAAATACAGTGTGTAGCTTATTCTTTCACGACTCCAGATAAAATAGCCGCGAGAAGTAGAAATAAAGTTTGAAATGTTGAAAATGATCTATTTGAATTTTCTTCTAATCGGTAAATTTCCTTGGCATAGTTTCGAATTATACTTCATACTTAGTAAAACTTTGGATTGAATGTTTGCAATGTGCTAGACAAATAGCGTTTTTCACAGATATGTTACTTTTTAATTGTAAAATAATCGTTACAAAAAGAGAAATTAATCCTCAAAAGTAGGGTACCTTTGTACAAGCATACCTTTAATACAGTAAATGTTCATTAAAATTTGACAAATATCGCGTGAAGCTTATTTTTTTACGAATCCATTCATACTACATCAGTAAATAATTGTCAATAATACTTTCAGATTAATGCTTTCTATTTGAATGTTCGTCTAATTGAAACATTTCATATACTTGATATCTACTAATGATTTGGATTGAAATTTTTCAATGTACTAGAAAAGTCATGTTTTTTACAGAGATATTATTTTTTAATTATAAAAAGACCGTTGGAAACCCAGAAATTAGTCTTCAAATGTAGGTTAACATTGGCGAAGCATATTTCTTTGACAGATATCGCGTGTAGCTTATTCTTTTAAGAATCCGGGCATGCCACATAAGTAATAATTGTTAACAACACTTTCAGATGAATAGTCGCGAGAAATCGAAATAAAGTTTGAAATGTTGAAAATTCTCTATTTGAATTTTCGTTCAATCGAAACATTTCATTGTGTTACTTATTATGCAGGTTTTTTTCAGACTGCCTTTTTGAAAACGAAAAAACGTGTTACTATAATATACTGACTCAGTCGTTTTCTTAACATAAAAATGTGACACAATGTAACATATTGTTAAATAATAAATTCATTATTTCTAGTGTCCTTCGATCTTCTGAAATCCCTACAAGTTAATCTCATCTTCCTTGTGAATGTCCATTATTCAAATCTCGGTTTCTGCACTACTCTTCTCAGTCGCCGAAGACTTCTTTCCTCATCGTCCAAGCAGATCTTTTATGTCCAATTTTTCGAGTATATTTTTAAAACTCCGTACCGATGAGTTCTTTATATATGACTCCATACATGGGCAAACTTTGCTTGAACCCTTCCGCCACTATATCAGCTTTCATGCTAGTGGCACTTTTATTCCAATTTAGAAAGCATTTGTGTTCGGGTGCTTCCTTGTCTTGGTACTTGGCTGAAGAACATATCGAGCCATATCGGTTTCTGATTCCAATGAACAAGGCTTTTCCAGTTCTGTAGCCAACAATGGATGCCTAGCAGAAAGATTCAATCATGATTATTATTCATCACAGAAAAGTAAATAAGTTGCACTACATATCAGTTAACTTACCATTCCGGACAGTGAATCATATTTCGTACGATATCATCGTTTAAACCACTGTCCATCGGCAACGACTGTTACTCATGGTCTACCTTACTCATCAACCCTGCCTTCCTTCAATGAAAGTGCTATTTCTGCATCATGAGCCTCCTTCATGGACGTTTGCGCTGCATCATGAATTTCACAAGAAACTCTCCTATGGCATTTCTAGTAGGTTTTATTGTATATGAAAGGAGCATCTAAACTAGCCATAAATTTGGACATTTGAGTGTAGCCAATACCGATGGAGATTGCACCAGCAGTGACTGCATCATTGATGTGCATACGAGAGCCACATCTCACGGAATCAAATTCCGATGAACCAAGTTCATGTCCATGAAAGTGCATCCGAACCCTCCGGGATGCCGTTCTTCTTTACTTTTTTTGAACACGTGTGTCATGTGAGCACACCGTCTGCCCTCAAATTCAGAATTACGGCGGTTTTATTCAGTGGAAGCACTTTCTGCTTCAATATGCAATTCGGGAACTTTCTCCCTTGGTGCATAGAAGCATTGGGAATCGATATGCCCAGGTTGAGTTTCTTGTGAACACAAACATTCCCAGTTATCGAAGGAAAAGTCTTCTCGTTCTGCTTGCGAAACAGAGCAACTGGACGTTGGTTCACGTTGCGTACTTATAACTGGCTCCATTTTCTGTGTTTCCAAAGAACTTTGCAAATGGATCTCATTGGTCCCTGTATTACACATGTCAGTGACGTCATTTATATTCCACAAACCAGGATCAGGTACACTAGCACGTAAAACTCTGCAGTCCGGGCTGGAATTCAATATTTCCTTATAATTCAATGTTTAAAAATCGTACATTTCAAGGATCACAGGGCCTGTCTGTTTTAACGAAATCCCCTGCTGCCTCTCTTTCATGGAAAAGAGATAAGAAAATATCGGATTTTCAAATAATCATTGAGTTAACCGCTGTGATCCCCGACATTCAGAAAGCGCAGACTGTAAATAGACGGTGAGATGTTTTCGATAGTCGAGAATACATACCATCCTGCCTCTTTGTCAACATTTTTTGGTTTTGGGGATTTGCTCCTTTGTTCGAAAATGCCGCTCACTTCATTCTCTTTCTGTTTCCTACAAAGAACATAAAAAACATCACAGTGCGGAGGTGTTTGAAAGGCATTAGGATAAATGAAATAAAATTTTACAAAAATTCCAAAAAATCAAAATTTCCATTGAGTGAATTAGAATTTAGGAAATTGACAGAATACATTAAAATATTAAAAATCTTTTGATAAGTTTATCAATTGATACTTATGATCAATGGAGCAAAATTTAAAATAATTCAGTGCATGCATTCTTTGAAATGTACTTAAATCTTAACATTCAAATTATAAAAATGTATTAAATATTTCTCGAAATACTGAAAAATACCCTGAAATGTTTCAAACGAATTAAAGACAATTGAAAAATACGTATAGACCTGAATTGAACAGTGATTAACCCTTGAGGTTAATCTACTAAAATAGTTACTAAATTCGTAAAAAAGCAAAAATACTTCTTTTAAAAAAGTAACCAAAAAGTAACAATAATTTGGCAAAAAAGTAACCAAAAAGAATTTTTTTCTACCAAAAAAAGAAGTAGCAGTTGAACTTTTAACCAAATAGTTGAATTTTTCTGACTAAAAAAGGTGAATTCTCAACGAAAAATTTGATAGTTGATATTGTAACCAAAAAGCACGTAAATTTAATATAAAAAACCGTAGAGATAATTTAAAAAATACGATAATTCAAGAAAATAGGTTCTTTTTCATTCAAATTGTTGAATTTTTAAGCAAAAAAATTCACAAAACAGCTTACTTTTCAAGCAGTAAATATGGATTTTTAACAAAAAAGTTAATTTCCAATAAAATAGTTTAATTCACTACTGAAACAGGGGTTATGAAATGAAATAATACGATTGATGAATTATTCATGGCGTCATTTCCAGAAAAAAATGTAACCAAAAGTAACCTTTGCATAAAATATGTAAGTTTTTAGTAACCGCGCATCAAAAAAATAACTGAAAAACTAAAAAGTAACCAGTTCCAAACCATGCATAACTCTGTAACCAATTATATGAAAATAATTGAGTAATTTGCGGCTAGTACAGAATGTAGGCAGAAATCGATTCTAACACTTGAGCATGGACCGACTGTCTGCATTGAAATTATTTCAATTCTTAAAATTCGATCAATTTGCGAAGAACAGTCAAGCGCGACATTTCAAATGCGATGCTGTACTGTCAATAAAAGCCCTGAATTTAATAAGTAAGAACTTCCACTGATTTACAACGCAATGTATGCCTGTTGCACATAGGTATTATACAAATGGATCATAGAAAGAATTGCTAATGATAAGGAGTTCAATTCAATAGATTATAGTGTAACTTATTACAACTTACCTTAGTTTTGCGTGCCAGCTAGCAAGGTTATTATTTTCTCCTTTCTTTTTTAGACGAGGTGCATTCAAATTCATTTTCGCCTTCTTTCCATACCGAGGAGCCATTTTGAGGAGGACACTAAGTCACGCAATACACATCAAAATTTCAAAGTATTTTCACCGAATGATTCATCGAATGAAGTAGTACACAGAAAATATAACTCAATCTTCCGACTGATATGCACTGACTATTCTCCATGGACGAGAGTGGCCAAACTGACTGTTGAAATACTGATGTCAACTGATCAGGCCTTTAACAGTACAAGTTATGCTGTAAATGTAAATGCCTATAAATCAGCACTGACCTGCGAACATATTTTATTGTACTGTCAAAGTGCAATCTTTAGTCTAGGTGCCAGAGGGGGGGGGGGGGGTCGTGGTCGATGGGGGTAACGGGCTCCATCAGAGTGTTTTTTATGTATTTTGACCTCCTGATTACGAATTTCGAGGGTGGGTTGTCCAAAAGTTAATAGGTTAATAATAGTTATTAACAATTTGATTGTTTAAACGGCCACAGTTAGTTTGTTTGAAAACTCATTGTTATTATGGCACCGGAAATGTATTCCTCATCTCACGGAGAATGCGTCGATTTTTTCAGATTGAAAGAAACTTAAATAGAACTTGAGATACAGCGAACTGAGTAATGGAAGATCGTAAGAGGCGGAAGCCCGAACGTGGCGGGCGAGCGGCCGGGAAGACACCTTAACGAAAATTGTTATAACTCGAGTTCTAATCAACATTTCTTAGATCTAAAAAAAAACCGACGCATTCTCCGTGAGATAAGGTATACATTTCAGGTGCCATAATAATAATAAGTTTTTAAACAAACTAACTGTGGCCGTTTAAATAATTAAATTCTTAATAACTAATTACCTATTAACTTTTGGACAATCCACCCTCAAAATTCGTGGTCAGGAGGTCAAAATATATAAAAAACACTTGGGTGGAGCCCGTTACCCCCATCGGCCACAGACCCCCCCTCTGGCTCCTAGACTACTTAGACTTCTAAATATACCGTATTCATCATACCCAGAATCTTTTCACGATAAAATATGGTTTCAGTATTTCTGGGAATGAATGACCAGATACGACAAAAATTACGCTTTTCTGCTTTCCAAGACATCAAGCAAATGTCAATCCGAATTTTTAGTAGATATCAAGTATATTTCGAAACTATCCCAATGAAATGTTTCGATTAGACTAACATTCAATTAGAGCATTCTCAACATTTCAAACTTTATGTGACTTCTCGCGGCTATTTTTTCTGAATGCATTGTTAACAATTACGTACTCATGTGGTCTAACTTAATTCGTAAAAGAATGAGATACACGCAATATTTTTCCAATTTTAATAAGTATTTATTATATTAAAAATAAGCTTAGTCAAAGTTACCCTACTTTGGAAGACTAAGCTCGCAGTTTGTAACGCACAGTGTGGACATTGGATGAAAAAGTTTCCAAAATAATATTCTGGCCAATATTTTCAACCAAGTTTACAGTTTTTTTTCATGAAAGCAATATAAATTCTTAGAGATCTGTGAGAGCCGGTTAAAAAAAAAATTATTATGAATTTTTTGTTTTCAAGTATGAATATTGCAAAAGTTACCATTCTCAAGTTGCCGGTACATTATAACAATGCATAAATTCTTCATCTTGAGTGAAATTACTGTGTAATCAATAAAATCATATTCGCCAAAAAATAATTAAGGGTTTATAATAAATTAATAATTTGTTATTATCAATTATATTGCTATAAACAATAAACTGAGATTTTGTAATGATTTTTTATATTTATGAGGTTACTTTTGTCTGTAATCCAGTTGAAAGCCACGTACAAGCATTATCAAACAAATTCAAAGTACATTAATTATTGTTATAAACAAATTATATAAACAAATGCAGAATTTTAAGCAATTATTGAAAGTTTGTGGAATTTAAAAAAAATTTATTTCAATTGGTTTTCTAATTACATTCCAGAGCAGTACATTGACATTTAATGAAGAATGTGATTGTTATAAACGAATGCCATAAATAAATCCACTGTTTGTACAATTTTCTAAAGTTTGAGGTACTTTTCTCTGAAAATTGGTTTAAGTTGGTTTGACAGTGATATTCTGGAGATGTGCATTGATATTTTATGAAGCATGTGATTGTTATAAACAAATGGTATAAACAAAGTCACTGTTCTGAGAAGTTGTTTAAAACTATCAAGTTTTTCATAAAACGTCAATTTACAGTTTCCGAATATCACCAAATATCACCAACTTCAAAAAAATACCACAAACTTTCAATAATTGCCTAAACTATACATTTGTTTATATTATTCGGTCACAAAAATGATAAATATACTTCCATTTATTTTAATAATCCTTGTAAATGACTTAAAAACTGGATTACAGACAAAGGTAACCTAATAAATATTAAAAATCATTAAAAAATCTCAGTTTGGTGTTTAATAATTAGTAAATTAGTAAATTAATTAGTACTTTGCGGATATGATTTTATCGATTACATAGTAATGTCACAGTAACATTTCTGTAAAAAACACTATTTTTCTAGTACATTGACAAATTTCAATCCAACATTTTACTAGATATAAAGTATATTTCTAAACTATGCCAATGAAATGTTTCGAATGGACTAATACTAATATGTAATATGCCTGGATTCGTATACAAATAATATACATGCAAATTATGTACAAGAATATTTAAAAATAATTGAAAATAAAATAAATCTTTAAATCTCAACTGGGTTTGCAAATATTAATCGACTTTTTAAAATCTTTTTTTGATTTATTCGTAATAATATAATGAGGCTAATGAAGTCTATGAAAACTGAATTAATTTATATTGTACAAAGTTTTAATTTTTCTGAGCTGTGTCTGATCTCAAACAACGGGAAGGTCGCGCGAGGCCAAAAACCTTTCGCTGGACAAAATACTACCCACCGAAAGGGTAGTGGTTTCCAGACAATGCCTGACCCAGGCTGACTGCCCCTGATGACGTCTTTATTGCGGGCAATTTTTTTCACCGTTTTTTTTCTATGCACCCTTTTTCCTGAAAGTATTTCTACTGTGATTGGCTGTCGAAATTTTTTTCCCCTCACAAGCTCCACACTTTCAGGCGTGCTTATCATATTTCTGTCTCTCTCGCACACTCAACTCAGGAGTCCCACGGGTGTCCCCAGCCCATTTAAGTCACATGGCCTCCCTCTAAAATCCGTGACCGTCCCTTCCGCATGCTTTACATATGCTTTTTACTAAGACCGATAGTGTTTATATTTCGAAAAACTAATCCTACTTTTTTTATGCAGTTTCATAACTTTTTGTTCAAAATTCATCTTTTTGGTTAACATTTCTTGAAAGTTAGTTTTCTTTTTGGTAAAAAATTAATTTTTTCCCTGAAAATTGAAATACTGCATACGTTTTATTAAAAATTTACCTTTTTTAGAACAAGCTTCAACTATTCAGTTGATAATTTACGTATTTTATTGAAAATTCGCTTATTTCGATAGAAAATTTATCTTCTTCATTAAAAATTATCTACGTGACGAGTATTTTGATAGCTATATTTTTGTTTTTTGGAAGGAAATAAATCTTCTTGGGAAAAAAATAATGTTGTTGAAAATCTAATTATTGGTTGAAAATACATGCATTTTGTTGGAGATTCGTCTTTGTCGAAAGAAAATTGATCTTTTTGGTTGAAAAAGCAACTATTTTGTTGAAAATTTTTGTATTTTGTTGACAGTTCGTTCTCGTCCGAAAGAAAATTAATCTTCCGTGTTGAAAATTTATCTTTTTGTTTAAAAATTCATCTTTGCGGCGAGTGCTTTGATGGCTATGTTTCTTTTTCGAAAGGACATTAATCTTCTTGTTTCAAAATTTATTCTGCTATTAAAGATTAAATTATTTGGTTCAAAATTCATATCTTTGTTGAAAATTCATCTATATCGATAGAAATTTGATCGTCTTGGTTAAAAATGCTAAAATGTTTTTAAAAATAATTTTTGAAACAAAAAATTCATGTTTAGTTTTCCTACGAATTTTCATAGAAAGATGT
Source organism: Druon quercuslanigerum (assembly GCA_010014905.2). NCBI lineage: Eukaryota > Metazoa > Arthropoda > Insecta > Hymenoptera > Cynipidae > Druon > Druon quercuslanigerum. The sequence goes on from JAAAKG020149419.1 coordinate 7,937, forward strand.
TATTCTTTTGAAACCTTTTAAAATAATTAGAAACATTCTAAATTTTGTGTTCGAAATCTTTATAAATCTACTTTATTTTAAAAATATTTTGAAACATTTTCAAGTTTTAAATTATTTGGAACCTTTAAAAAACTTTTTAACACATCTTAAACTTACTCAAATTTTTCCAAAATAATTAATAACTAAATATTTTTTTCATTTTTTAGTGAAAATTATGTTTTTTTGTTGTTCCGCGTTTCGCGCGGAAAAATGGTTTAAAGAAATTTTGTAGGTATTTTTAAAAGCTGAAATTTCTGCAAAAACTTTTTCGTGCATTTCTTGTAATTTTATTCTATATTACAATTTTTAATAATTATTTTCGATAGTATTTTCGACAAAAAATGTCAAGTCCTATAAAAAAATGTTTGGAGGAAATTTTTTCCGACTTTTGAAAAGGAATAATTCGTCCTTAAGACTGTTCCCCGTATGCTGTGTTGCTTCATTCCAAATATGAATATTTTTTCATAATATGTTTGTTAAGTGAAACCAAAATTACACTTTGTATCTAAAAATGGTTTAAACAAATTTTTAAGGGCTTTTTAAAGCTGCAATTAACTTATACAACTTTTTCCCGTACCTCACCTGGTTTTGCCGAAAATTTAAGTTTCCTACTTTGTTTTTAATATTGTTTTCGATAAATAACACTAAAACATTAAGTATTATCTAAAAATTGTTGAGGGAAAAATGGTAGATTTTTTAAAAACCTTCAATTCTTTTTTTAAGCTTACCTCACATATCTTTCGTTGTTTAAAAATTCGCTCTTTCTTTTAGAATACAAACAAGTGTCCTAAAGCTCGACGATTTGATCGGTTCATTTTTTTAGAGTTATCATGTTCATAGACATACAGACAAACGCCACAGCCAAAACTTGATTTTCGGTTTCATAGGGTATCAAAACGTGGAGATCGGTTCAAAAACTGTGGTATGAAGTTTTGGCCTATTAGAAGACTCTTTCAATCGTAAATGATGAGAATGTAAAATTTCTTACATATTTTAATGAGTGAAGACTTATTTTACGCACTAAAAATTATTCCTGTTAGAACGTTTTTTATTTAAAATTATAAATCCTAATTTTAAAAAATATTTCTTAATTTTCAATGTTTTCATCTAAAATGATTTGACATTAAAGGTTTTTAATTAAAAATTATATCATCTTTTTCTGTTGAATTCGATTTATTTCAACTTCGCAAGCGTTCCTAATGTAAGAGAACAATTTAATAAATTCTGAAATTAGGTGACATTTATCTCTGCAAAATAATAAAAATGCTTTCATTTATAATCGTGCAACTTTAAAAGTTATACATTTTCAAAGATAGAAAAAGTTTTGAATAGAAGTAAAAATTTACTACAAGTTTCTGGAGTTATTTTTTAGATGGAATCGACTGGAGCAGTATACTTCTAATCTAGGATCAATATTGATAGATTCGTGAAAATTTAATTAATAAAAAAATTTCTTTTAGAAAATTAAAATGTAATACATGTTTCTTTATCCATTTTAAAAAAAAATTAATATTATTTTCACTTAATAACTCGGAATGTGAAATATCAATTCGAAACATTAATATTTACTTTTTTACAAAATTAGCATTTACAGTAATTTATGTGGCAAACCTTTAATATTGTCATTAATTTCACAAATAAAATAGGGATTAAAATTGCAAAAGTATTATTATTTTATATTAATTTGTTATTTTGTAAATCGTGTCAGAATCAACGTATAATAAATTTAAAATAGTTACCCTTAACGCCGCAGGGCAACGATTTTACCCATAGAGAAAGAGTGGAGCAACCTAGTACCAAGAGGGCAGCAGCTTAGGACCCCTGTGACAATCGACGATTTTTCCCTAATGTTTAAGCTGTTCGCAAGAGGCAGCACCTCTCGGACGATCAAATATGCGGGACTTGCAAATGAAATTTGTAAGTTAATTTTGAGATTGTAAAAAGGATTTCTGAATTTGAATGGTAAATGAATAGGAAATGTGGATTTAAGATAATAATATATTCAAAAGAGAGAGAGAGAGACTTGGTATTATGAAAAGCGAACTGACTCAGTAATCTAAGAAAGTTTAGAAACTACGT
>JAAAKG020149420.1:0-10054 GCA_010014905.2 Druon quercuslanigerum
CCCCCCCGCCCCCCCCCGCCCCCCCCCCCCCCCCCCTCGCGCTTACCCCATACCTGCACCGTACTGTACTCGTATCTCGAGAGAGACGGGTCCAGCAGACGACGCTATGGGCTGGTATGGAACCATCTCGTGCACCACAATCGCGAAACCGACCACCCTGAACGACCGACTATCACACACACCCCAAATACAAACAGGCATTTCATTTTCTTTGCCACTAACATCCTGCATCCGACGCACCTGATTAGTTATCCAATCGGCATTGCGGAAAAGCGACACCAATGTTTTTGAGGTTTTCGTAAATGATCTATTTTTTAGAGAAGGAATACAATTCACAAGCATTTTTTAATTTGATACCCAACGGGAAGTAAATGTCATTGGTTGGCTTTGCTAGCTCTGATAACGGTAAGGATTCATTACTGGAATGTTTAACTGCGTACGTTTCTTAGCTTTGGATATGATGCCTCCATATTCTTTTCTTCATAACTTAGTAACAAATAATTATTTTTTGTATAAATTTCTCTTTTTTGTACAGAAAGGATCATCTAAACACATATATTTCTTTGCAGAATTTTAAAATTTTATTTTCAGTGACTTACATGCATTCAAAGTTGAGTATTCTAAAATGATCACATGAATACAACAATTTTTCCCCTTCACTTGCCAGTAAATAATCGTTAATTATTTTTAAAATGTCAAACTGTGTTTGAGTACTGGCAAAACCTTCGCCTGCAACATGCGTCTTGTTTCATATTTTTAGAATGTTTGTCTGCTAAGAATTTTACAAAAATCTGTACAAAAATCGAAGTGATTACATTTTTTAGACAGACCGTTGACACGTTTTTTTATTAAGTGTACTGCTAGATTATTTACGATCAATTTTAAAAGAATTATGGTTACAAATTTTGCTTTGCGATAACATTTATGCCATTTTTTAAAAGACACGTATAGAGATGTTTTATTTGTGCATAATTTTATCACAAAAAATACTCTAATGATAAATAACAGACTATTTGCTTTATTCTGCAATATTTAAATCAGCAGTCCTGGAACAAGGCATAGAGATTCAGAACACATACATTTAGACGCTATAATGGAATACTTAAATTTCCAGATAAAAAATTTAATTTTTACTAGAAACAGACAAATTTTCTAAAAAAAACAATTAAACTTGTAGCCAAAGAGATTCATTTCTAGCTAAAAGGGTAAATATTTTTAAAAAATGAATACGTGAAAAACGAATACAAGTTTCAACCATCTACTTGCAATTTGAATCAAAAAACATTCTTTAGTGATGAGAGAAAAAACATGTCAACCAAATTGCAGAATTTTCAACAAAAATAGGCAAATTTACTACAGGACCTTTAAATTTCCAACCAAAGCAAAAAATGTCTAACAAAATGGTTCAACTTTTTAATTAGGAACTAGATTTTAATGAAACTTCCAACATAAATAAATCGAATTATCTTTATTAACTGAATTTTTAGTGTGAGAAATTAATTTTCACCAAAAAAATATAAAAATATAACAGAATACATCAATTTTTAACAAAAAATGTATCATTTCTTCCAAAAGAAATAACTGCTTAGCTCGAAAATATAACAAAAATTAATATATAGTGGAATTTTTACGAAATATTGACTTGGCAAACCAAAAATCGCAATTTTTATCATACCAGTTAATATTTAGACAAAAAGAATTATCTTCTAACAAAACAGTTTAAGTTTCAACAAAATGATATGGATCAGGTTGACGAACTGGAAATCAGTTCGGGTTCAAGGCTGGCATTCACAGGCCTGATATTAAACCACTTGGTGATGGGGTGATTTTTTCCAAATGGAGTGTCATCAACTTCTTCTTTGTCCATGATGCTCACGCGGTGGCTGAATATGTTTATTTTCGCTCGTTTTCCGGCTGCACCTGGAGGAGTATATAGTCCACGAAATATCGTATTACCATTTCTTCGTTTTGCCGCCACTACAAAAGCGTCACCATTAACTCCTGATAATACAAATTGTACTCCGGTTGGCTGATCATCCATATGACCATATTGATTTCTAAAATAAATTTCTGTACCAGGACGAAAAGTGTATTCTCGAAGTTCAAGTTCCCGGCTTGAATTGTGGATTGGAAAAAATCGATACAATGGAAATTCTTCTATTTTAATTCCAAGTACTTTAGAATAGGGGACCATGGCAGGAGGATACGTGGGTCTGGCAAGAAGAGATGACCTGTCAGGAACACTCCTGATTTCAAACCACGCTCGGATTGGATGATTGTTTCCACATGGAACGTCATCGACTTCTTCTCTCTCCATTTTGCTAACTATATGGGTGTGTATGTTTATTTTTCCTCGTATTCCGGCTGGACCAGCAGGTATATATAGTCCGCGTAAAATCGTATGACTACTTTTTAGTTTTGCCACTAATGCAAAGCCGTCACCATTAACTGCTGATAACATAATTTGAACTCCAGTTGGCTGGCCGCTGATATGACCATAATGATTTCTGAAATAAATTCCTGCACCGGGACGGAAAGTATATAGACGTGGTTCTAGTTCCCGGCTCGAATTGTGGATGGGAAAAAATCGATGAAATGGCAGTTCTTCAATTTTAATTCCAAGTACTTTTGAATAGGGTGGCCTACCAGAAGGAGACCTGGTCCTGGAACGATGAGATGAATCGACATGAGCTGAAGGTGTGTCAAGCGAATTTGCCATGCCACGAGAATTCTCCCTGCCAGAAGAACAAAAGGAAGTGAAACCAGGAAATTCGGGGCCATGAGGAAGTCTGTCGAATTCTAAACTCAACTCTGGAACAAGAATCAGAATATTTCATTTTTTTCACGTATACACTTATATACTAAACTGAATTTTTTATAAAACTTTTGATAGGAACGATCTAGAGGAAAGCATTATTAGCCTCTAGTCACTGAATTGCGAGGCAGAGAGAAAGAAAAAGAGGGCGAGAGATTTAAGTCACAGCTTTAGAAAACACCTCCCACCATTCACCATTTCAAGCTGACGCGCAGTGCCGCCTGCTAAACGTTGAACGATGAGTGAGGGCGCAGTTATAAGCGGGGAAACTGATTTTCGGGAAGTGCCTTTCACTTTTAAATAGGCTCGTCGATTTCTAACACTTGCCCTAATATCCGATGAAATCAGCGTTAATAATTTTCGTAACGCGATTTCGTAACAAAAAATGCGCACAACCGCACGCTTCAGACATACGAATGCTAAAAATATAAAAAAATTGTTTGAACTTCAAAAGCTATTTTGAAATTACAGTCGAGCTTCTCAATAGTGCACCTGGCCAGGCTGTGGGGAAAATGTTTCTCGGAAGCGCACTACCCCCACTAATTTCCTCCGCACTATTATTTTTGTCCTAGCCTTACCTCTCTTCCATCTACAGTAACCACAAGTATTTAAACAATTATTTATTTCCAAAAAATAAAAAAGATCATCGTCTTTTCTGAATCGAATGTAGTAGTTGGTCATTTTGTGAAGTTGTCTTTTGTGCACAAAAATTAAAATGGTTTAGAACTGAATTCGGAGATGCTATGAACTAGTATAACGTCCCGGAACTATTTGGTTAAATATAATAACATTTTTCAATTGTTTTCAAAGAAGGTTAGTGCCGGTACGTTAGTTACGACGTTTTTTTGGTTGTCCCAAGTTTTTAGCCAAAAATATTGGGTAGTTTGCAAGTAAAGCTGGAGAGAATTGTAATAAACATAACCTCAAAATATACACAAATTAATCATATTTAGCAAAATTAATTTTTTTAAATTATTCTATCAGCAAAGATTTCTAGGACGTCCGTTAAAATGCTCGATATCATTCCCCAAATTTTTAAGACCAAATCTTTATTATTTTGGGTAAAAACCGGGGGAACCTAACACTGGTAAAATCGAAAAATTTAGTATGTAGCATATGGCGTTAACATTTTGTCCGTTAAAATCTAAGTTTTTTTAAACTATACCATTCAATAATTGATTCTAAATAATGTTATGATAAAAAATGAAAAATTATTTGTATTTCGTTTAAAGAATTCAAAAACTTCAGGGGCTTTAAATTCAAAACACTTCAAATCGCAGATAGGAATTCTCTCTGCTTTAGTATTGAGATGAATGGTTCAAAATTAAACAATCTCCAAATTAAAACCTTAAATTAAAGAAATTTTAAATCTTAAACGTTTAACCTTTATCACTTATACCTCTGAAAAATTACATATTACTTAAATGGGGTCAAATTGACCCAGCTGGCTTTGAAACTTTGTCAAACTAATTGTTTTTTTTAAAATTAAAACTATTTTGAGGCGCATAAAAAAAGCTAAATTTTTTTTGCTTACTCTTCTAATATCGTGTACGAATAAAAAAATTCGTACATCTGAGTCTGATTCAAAAAGTATAATTATTTTGAGGATCGCATGGGACATATTTTTAGACAATAAAAATAATAAATGTCCAGTTACAAATTCAGTATTTTGATCTATATTTATTGATATGAAAGTTTGTATAATCAGTTTAAAAAACTTTATCTAATAGAGCAGCAAAATAAATTAAAAAACAGAAAAAATTGTATTTTAAATCTTTGGATACACAATCAAGAAACAACGAATCGCGATGGTTTGCACACATTGGACGCTAGTAAGTGCAGAGGCACTTACACTCAACATGAATAAATATCAAATAAATATAAATGTCTACACAGGACACCTAAATTTCCACGTGCACATCTGGAAATGTACCATATGAGCACATGCACATATGGGATACATTTAACTGTACACGTCAGAATGTATACCACTGGCGTGAAGCTTAACACATTTTTCTTAAAATAATAAATATATTATTATATTCACCAATAAAATTGAGGAGTACTGTCCAGGATAACAGCAGAGTGCAGGGAATCATCATTTTTTCTAAATTAAGGAACACAATAATAATTAATAATTCGATTCACAATGTAACTAATTATTATTTTGGTTTTTCATCAGATTGTATAGTCTGAACTATAATCATCATCTTCTTATTTTCAAGCGACGAGATTGTCCTTGTATACTATTACCATTGCGTACGAATCAATGTTTGTACAAACTTTTACGTTTTAGGAAAGCTGCTTTTTACATGGCAATTTTATATTTTGTCTACTAATATTTATAAATTGTTCTCGTTACCAGCGCTCTTCAAACTAACCGATAAGATTTATTTCTGGAGGATACCTATAAAATATCGCTAGTAATTAGTAATTCTTCTCTAAAAAATAGGACTGTCACGAAAAACCGAAAACATTTTCCTCGCTTTTTCGCAATATTGAATGTTTAAGAAGAATTTCACATTTGTGACCATAATAAATCTGAAAAAATTTATGATTAATTTAACCAAAGCTAGACATTACTTCAATTTAAATAATCTTTTTTGAATATCTTCTGAGATGCATATTTCTTGGGATATGATGGGATATCTCTCATAGTTTTTTTGGAAGAGTCGTTTTTTCTTTGGTTAAATAGTTTTTCGCAATTAGAAGAAACTGCATATGCGTCTCTTATCTCTAAATGGCAATAAGAATTTATCTAAAATTTTTACAGTTTGATGAACCTATTCCGACTTTTGATAGCTAATGAATCTATGCCGACTTGTAATAGTTGACGTCCTTACTCCGACTTACGACAGTTATTAGGATTTTTTCGAATTTTAATTGTAGACGGTTTCATTTACTCTACCGAGTCGCTGATGATTGTTTTTTCCAACATTCGAGAATCGAAGAAACTCTTTCCGAAATATTTTCTGCACACAAGCATTTTTTCACAGACGAAAAAACTAAAGAAGCTGTGGAACTTATTTTGGGAAGTCTTAATAAACAGGAGAAGGACAAGCTTTCCGAGAAGTACCTGCTGAAAGGTTCTTTGCTGGCAGAAGCACCTCAATTCAATCCTGAAGTAGAAACCCACCCTTAGGATATCGAAAAGAAGAGAGATAGGGTTTTGTTGAGATACAGATTATATGTTTCTTATCAGTGACTGCAGTCAGTCAGGGAATTTCTTTTCTAATGTGGAAAACGAGAAGAAATTTGATCAGCTTCTACTAATCGACACCCAGTGGAACATTAGGACAATGCTAACGGATTAACACCAAAAACAATCACAGCCACAAAAGGCATTTATAACACCTACCAATTTACCAGACATGAAACCTTTTCTAGAAAACGCGAAGACAGATCCTTTTCCTGTCGGTAATCATCTCAGCGAAAAGCTGGACGAAAGAAAAATAATTCACGAAGCCAACAAAGAGTTAAGGATCAATTCGAAGACAAAAGATGTCAAAAAAGCAAAGCCTTCAAACTTCAAAATTGCGCCGAGGCATGTACCTCACTAGAGGCACTGGGAAATGTCAAATAACGTAAGACTACCAAAGAATCCTTAAAAATAAATTAAAAAGACACATAATTCCGGGTACTTATCGAGCAGTAGCGCTCATCCCTGGAGATTGATGAACTCAATTGATGAACCATTCAGCAGCTATTCGGATGTTAGCAATTATAAAATGTTCCCTTTTTCTTACTTGCAATTGTTATCTACATACTTTATTAGACTAGGAAACCAGTCATAAACGTCTAAAGAAAAAAAACAGTTGCTCATCCTGTATTTACTTAGATGATATACTGTGTCTCGGGAAAACCTGCGATGACTGCGCAAACAATATTGCTGAAACCATAAATCCAATTGAAGTTCTTGGTTTTATTATTAACTATGATAAAGGTAATCTCATCCACAGTGCGCGATACGAGTACAAGGTTTTCGTAATTGAATCGGAAACTTACTTGCTAGAACCAACACAGGGGAAAACAAGCTTAGTTGCCCTGATCGAGAATTGTACAATCAAACATCATCGCAAAATTCTTGAGTTTACGCGACTAATCGCCATAGAGGTAATACAGATAGAGGCGACAAGCCAGCTTGGGAGTCCTCCCCGCGTGGAGAGAGAAAGAGAATCAGAAACACCCAATAGTCATCTCACTCTTATGCCTCTCCCCACGCTTCGTATTCTTGAGGTCGTGTAATAAAATCCTGTCGATCTAAATTGTATTTCCGCATTTTTTTCATCATCGCATTATTTTTTTCTGTAATCTCTATGTTAATACAGCTGTGGCTATCACCAAAAAAATTGTCAAGTAAATTAGTAAACTATATTTCAATAGCTCAATTTTATACTAAAAATAATCATATTATTTTGAAGTAATATTTCGCGTAACCGATTGAGAAAAAAATACTGAAAAAATTGCAAAGATTCTTTAGGGATTTCACATCAACAAAATTTCTTAGACGTATCTACCGCATGTTAACTAATTTTTTTTAAATTCAAAATTGATGAATGTACAAGATTTTATTCTAAAAGTAGGGGTTTGTGCTTTACAAATGAAGAAAGAATATCTAAATGACATTTAGAAGAAAGAATATAATTTTTTGGAGGCATTTTCAAAGCTTTTGGAAGTTCTCACCAATGTTTGTTGCGCTTATAGCGTGGTCGAGACCTAATAAATATTATCCTTATCTGCTTTTACCCACATTTTATTTTTCAAGGGAAGTATAAATTTATAGAAATAGTATATTTTTTAATGTTAACGTAATACTAATAAGAACTATTCCATAATTCATCTGAAACATTCTATGAATGATTTACGAGTAACATATAATAGGAAATTATAGACTTTTTTTGCACCAAATTTCTTAGCTCAGTCTAGAATTGCAAGCCTCACATGAATCAAATCTCTAACTTAAAAAAAACAAAATTTTTAGAGTGGTAACGTAATTTAAAATATAAATTATTCGAGTCTTGAAGTACAACTTCAATTAATCAACTTAAATATTACATTAAAGAGAATTTTTATAAGTAACTTTCTTTCATCAGTCTGTATAATGTCAGTATTAAGTAAATCTCGTATAAAAATAAAGATTATGAAATAATTTTACATTTTGAGTATCACAAGGTTGCATTGTATGTTTTATCTTTCGCTCGTTAATACTTGTGCATAAAAAAGCTTATACATCTTTAAAAATAGTCATTTTATTATTATGCATACGAGTACTGTAACTGGTTTGCATTGATTGGGGATTATCGTCGCTGTGACTGTTGGGCCACGTCTTTTGCCTCGGCCCGGAGCCGTTCCGCGAGTTCCCTGGAAATAATGCCCTTTGATTTTAATTCCCGTATTTTGCGCATGCGGCCCCTGCGCTGTCGGCCGCTATCTGAACGAGAACCCGAATTGCGATCCACTAAAAATAATGAAAATAAAAGAAATAAATCGAGTTCCAACCGTTTATAAAAAAAAAAAGAATTCCTGGTTGATGCCAAACCCGTCGCATAGGAACCGAGTGTTTTTTGCACTTACTTCTAGTAGAACTAGGAGGATTGAGGAGTTAGGAAAATTATAATGAATTTTTGTTTTTAAGCCACCGACCAGAAAACTGGTGGATATTTAGGCGAGAGGAAAATCAGCAAGCTGATGGGATTTAAGGAACCTACCAGATCTCATCGCTCTCGTGCGCCGACTTTTATGGGCGCCTTCCCACCTCAGCGAGTGCTGAATGGAAGTGGAAGGATCCACGGCGGGGACCGACGATCCATCCCATTGGCCGCTTTCACTCACTTGGCTTTCGCCTCGACTGAGTGAAGTTCGCTAAACGCGTTCAGCGATGACTGCCCGTCTTTTCACGCGCTTTTCTGTGTTTAAAATGGAATATACTGTAAAGCGCGTGTTACAGTACGAAATTTAATACCACTTATTTATCACTTTCATGTTTTAATCGAGTATCTATATAAGTTTTCACAATAAGACAAATAAGTTTATGTCGGTGATAGTTCAAAAACTCCTGATCTAGAGAATGACTGTCATGATCTAAAACTGAAGGCAGAATAATTTTGAGTCATTCTGTAACTAATTTCTGGTTAACATATGGGGTGAACATGCATTTTTTGAAAACACGGATTACTTTCTCTGTGCATCGACAAATCAAATTAACGTAATCAGACCCAAAAATCAATCCTCCTCTGTTTTTAAGCGTAGTTAACTTTGATTTTGATGAAGTTGAACCATTTAACATTTCTAAACACTTTTCACAGTGAATTTTACTTTTTATTGAGCGCACTAAAAACCCTACGGTGTATTCCGATTTTTGCCACGTCTAATTTTTACATAAATCTTCTATATTATCATTCATATGGAAACAATCATTAATTTCGAATTTGCATATGTTTCGTCCTTCTTTAACTCTAACTTCTTTAACTAAACCAAGGTTTGAAATTTTTGTTTTCATTGTAAGTAAAATTTGCACCTAAAATTTTGCATGCTTTTAATTGGTAACATCACCATCAAATGTCACGCTCGTTACGTCAATATTATATATATAATGAGCTTTAATGTTTCCATTATTAGTGACTAACAAAGATACTGGAGGTTTACTAGCTTCAATAGGATTTTCATCTTTATCTAATACTTTTTTGTTCTCTAATTGACCTCGCAGATCAACCAACCCTTTCCTTATTTTGGACATCTTGCAGTAACCAGCCCACTTATCTCCATTTCGTTAAATGCTACATTAAATTTTAATTGTTTAGCTTTTCTCTTTTCATCACCGACAAATGCTGATGTGTTATCAATGATCTCTTTATTTATACCAGGGTTGTAATTATATATAAGCAGCTGCCGAATGATAACGTAGACTTCTAGCAAAAATTTTCAATTGTGCCGGAAAAGGACTCGTCGGTTTGTTATGTTTCAAACGTACTATAATCTGCTGAAGTCTGTAGTATCTCTATGCTAATCGCGCGGGTCACTGCCAGTGAGGGCAGGGAATAATTTTCCATCCTAATGTCAGACGGCTGCTTTTTTCTTCAATTCTGCACAGTGTCTCCAGAACGTGGGATTTTTCGGCCCCCACCACTCTCCCATATGGGAGCAATACATTCCAACGCAGCCCGTCGGTGAATCGGCTCTGCTACATGTTGCGTAGGCCAGCCTCTTGTAGAGCCGAAAATGCACGAGCATGAACCCGAG
>JAAAKG020149421.1:0-10054 GCA_010014905.2 Druon quercuslanigerum
GTGGATCGTAGAGGAGCAAAGATGAATGATAAATTAATTGCTTATAAGGCAATGATTATTGCAAGCATGATTGCTCTCTAAAACAATGCTCAAATTAAACTAATTATTAGTGAACATTTTCAGATTTGATTAGAAAAAAGTGAGCCACTAAAAATACGTAGAAAATTATTAAGTTTGGGTTGTCGAAATATTGCCTAATAGATAAAGTTCAATAAAACGGCGCGATGGTGTAGCATTTTTAATTCTCTTGAAACGATAAGAAGGCCACTCTTGAGAAATTGTTGACGCGATCTAGTCTGTTTTCATTCTCAAAATATTGCCATCTAATTATTTCAACAAAGATAAGAAAAATAAGAATTTTTTATCATCTTAAGCTATAGTGGATTAATATGGAACCAATATGAATCAATATATTGAATAATTATGCATATTCAGGAATCTCATAGGCCTTTTTTGAACAGAGTTCTGTTTTCAATTTTCACAATTTTTTTGGTTCTATATTTTCCTCCTTTTTCCTATAAAATTGCAACTATTTCACAAAAATTATACAAAAAATTATTTAAATTGAATATGGATTAGCTCTTGCAAAAGCTCGAATAAATAAAAAAAAATGAGTACTCAAAGAAGGTTATTTTAATTGCATAGCCTTTTGCCTTATGTAAAAGATACTTTAAGTTCTCTTTAAATAGAAATGGTTGAAATGTAAATAATTACTAGTGAAAGTATACATATTCGATTAGAGAAACGTAAGCCACCAAAGATTATTAGAAAAATAAACAATTCTATAAGTTAAGAGATTTACTGATCCAGCAATACAAAAAAGCTAGTTGCTTGATGCAAATAAATAAATTATCTAAGATTGTATGTAGTAATTAAAAAATGTTTATAAAAGTGAAAAACAAGTATGTTAAAAAGAAGCTATGGTGTAACATTCTTTACTCTATTGACATGATTAGAAGGTTATAATCTGAAATTGTGAACAAGACGAAGCTTGCGAGCAAAATTACAATGAACAATGGATCAAGAAAATCGAAATTAATTATTCATATTCACGATCTTAATTCACTACTTTTTAAGAGTTAAATAAACGTGTCTCTAAGTGAAAAGTAGACGAAATGTTAAATGTTTCAGACGAGCAGAAACTTTCTAGCATTATTAAATTACAATATCAAAAAAAGATAATAAATTGTTTGAGTAATTATGTTTGTTAAATTATATAATAATTACCTAAGTTTGATTGAAAAGTTGAAAGTAAATGGAAATATGCGGAAAAAGCTACCAATTTCTTAATTTATAGTAAGAAAAAATTGCTAAAAACAATAATGAATTCTTTGAAAAATTTGTAATAATATAGTATTTTATCTACTTAAAAAGATTTTTAATACACAAACCGCAACTTATCATAATTAGCGCTAACCGATGCAGAAATCGCTAGCTATCTTCCCGGCTCCAAGCTTGGGCCAGGCCGGGGGCTCCAAGCCTGGCTCTAGCTTGTATTTCTCAATGGATTATCCTGCAAATTGTAATTTTCCTTCAAACAGTCAGTACAGTTTTATATTTTCGATAGCGCGTAGGTAACACATTTTAATAGTAGATCGCTCACACATCGAACATTCCTATTTTTTGGATCCTCTCTCTTCTTTTATGTGGTCTTACTTAGAATTTGAATTTACCGCGATCGATCTGATTATATTATTGTCATAAGTTATGATGTAAATAAATTGACAACAGACAAGAGACAATGATTTGAAATAATGTCTAGTTGTATTTCAAAAAAATGCTACGTCTAATAAGGTATAAAGCATTAGGACTCTTTTCTATTTAAACATTGCCAACATTGCATTCTAGATGACGTCGCCATCTTCTACGATGGAATAGCGTTATTTTTTGCTTGCATGAATTAAAAGTTAAAAATTTATATTTCCTATTTGAAAATGTAACTATTCTGTTTTAAAGTGTTCTAGCCAAAACGTGCTGGATGCAAATAAATACTCCTTTTTTTGGATTTGTGAAGACTTAATCGAACACTATATGCGTTTGTATTTTTCAAAATATAATCTTACTTTCATTACGCACAAATCTAATATATACACAATACAAAACATTCAGTTGCTATCACAAGAATAAACGTTTTATTTAAAAAATTTTTTATTTTGATTAAAAATTAATGTTTCCTCTGAAAATTTAATTATTCCATTTTTAGTTTAAAAAATTATCGTTTATAATTTTAAAAATAAACTATTTGGTAGAAATGCATGTTTTCAGGTGACGACTACAACGTTTGAACGAGAGAAATGGGCGAATGCCTCGCGTGTGTGTATGCGACCGCAAGCCATTGCCCGTATGATTTGACAATGCCTTTTGTTGTTTTCTTTCAGGTTTTCTGAAATGTTTTATTATTTTCGTGTTTTAGGTACCTACAATTTATTAAATGAAAATATTCAAATGCTCTGAGAATAATTTTCATTTGTAATTAGAATATTTCTTGGGGGTCATTACTATTTTTTTCTTCGTAAGTCTGATCGCTGCTTCAATCCCCGGGAGCTTGGAATGCTGCGTAAGCATTTCGATAGTACCTTCGTATGTGTCAATGATTAATGTAACTTGAAATATTATTTTTGAGTCACATTAATCATTGGGAAAAATGAAATGTTGAAATTCGCTCGTAAAAACCCACACCGGAATTTGATTCTTTGTCCTCGAAATTTAGGGTGGCTTACAAATGCAACAGCAATGACTCCCCCCTTTTTTATTTATTATATTTTTTTAAATGGTTGTAGTGTCTGCGTAGGGAGGCGAATTGTCTGCCTCGAGGTGAGCGGGGTGGTTGATGATAAGGTCTGTGCAGCGGTTCTAGGTGACATAGCGGGCGTATTCTCACAAGCAGAGTCACTCATGCTTGTTAGGTATCTTTTGGTTGTTGAAGATTGCTCGACTACAATACAGATTACTTCAGTATTCTCTAGAGGTCTAACTATCTCTACATTGATGTGCCTATTACTGGGGTTCTTCAAATTATTTTGGCCGCATGTTGTGGGAATATTGTGCTGGATACGAGGGTGGCAGCAGTAGCAAAAGGAGGCAATGGCGTCTAGAGCCAAACTAACGTAAGACCCATGAATCAGTGTTAGGTGGTGGGCTTTGATCCTGCTCCTTAGGTTATGTTGTTAAGCTGCTCTTCTAATTCGTCCAGGGACTTATCGTTGATTGTGAAGGCCTTACTGTTTCCTGAGTTACCACCCAAGTACTGCTCGTTCTTCTGGTCCCTTGCAGTAGGATCTCCATGCTCCCATAGCGATGGCGACAGTCCAGTTAGGTTGAGGTGAAAGAAAGGTTCGTAGATGATCTGCGTTGAGACAGTGTTACTCGCTATGCCGTAGAGAGTTTTTCACGTGTTTTGAGATGACAACCAGTTGCGATCTGTATTATCCTGAAGTTCTTTAGATTGATAAGTATGTTAGTTTGGTTTAGACACTTTAATTCGGCGGATATGGGCTCGACTAAGTAGGTTACTCTAATATCGCACCTTCGGAAAAATGTTGGCGAGGGGTTTAATAGCAGTTCACTTTCGCATGTTTGATGATGTGCGTTCTCGTTGACGGGGGAGTTGTCGTTGCATAGCCATGCATAAGCACGCATGGACCGTCCAGTACAATGTACGTTAGTTGGGAGTCCTCTACGACAATGTTGGAATACCTTGGTGAATACTACGGGAGGCACTGTCGAAGCTGTTTCCTAGTACTGATTGGAAAACGGGTACTGGGTGTACTTGATACATTAAATAATGGGGTCATTCTCGGAGCGAAATATCTACTAATATATTTAGGGTTTCCCTCTTGTAGATAGCGGTAACTGTGGCTATATTAGATAGCTCCTCGAGGTCTACTTGTGGCCCCGGGATGGGTAATTCGAGGCTGGGATAGTGATCTTGGATATCTCGGTAAACTGGTTATAGTTGTCCGGACGTGAGAAGTGAAGAATGCAGCCTTCCTTGTTGAGAAGCGTGGATAACCTCTAAAATACGATGTTTAGCACGGATTTAGTCGTCGAGGCTTTAAGTACTTTTGTCAACGCTTCCACGCAATTAAGCTTAGCAACGGTCCACTTGAGGTCGTTCAAGTCGAGTTAATCTTTCCTTGTTACTTTTTGACAACTCATGAATTTCTTCTAGTTGAGCTCTTGCTACGTGTGTTTGTCTGCCAGTTAGACTGGACACCTCGAGGGGCACCGTATTGAGAGAATAAGGGCCTCGAGGTCAGGTATAGGGACAGCAATACAGTATTTACTGAAGTTGTCCTGCATCGTAAAGATGTGGTGGTTTCCTTTCGGTATGGTAGGCAGTTTTCTTACTGTATCAAGGGATCGGTTATAATCATAGGTTCCCGGGTCTTGACTTGAACTAGTTTTTGTTTTAGGCAGCTTGGACAGCTGAGAATCACACTATTGACTTGGTCTCGTAATCCAGGCCAGGTATATTTCTCCCTGATGTGCCGATATGTCTTGGCCTTGTGGCCACCGATAAACTGAGTTGATATTCTGTTATGATATCTTTCCACAATTGGGGACGGGGTATTTCTACCTTTCCGTGGCAGAGAGTGATAGTCATGCCCCTGTTCTGAAAAATTGGTGTCAGGAGTTCTGTTATCTTATTTTAAGGCAACGTCCTCAAGGAGTCTTCAGAGTTAGCCATTCGACATTATGTCTGATTACTTCTTTTTAGAGCAATGCGAAGGAGTTTTAATCCTGTGGTCACGTCCTTCCAGTCGATATCGTCCATATGTCTCCTTTTTATTACCATAGAATAGGCACAGTGTCGACCGTGGATCCTCTGAAATAAAGTGAGCCTAATTGTCCCTCCTATGCGCCAGAAGTTCGATCCATTGATTTGGGATGTTTGGTCCTCTTCTATTTAGATTACTCAATTTTGATTCTGTTTGAATAGGCCTTTCGATGATCGCTTCGTTGGTTGAGGTGTCTTCGATGTAGGGTAGGTCCACCTTGGCTAGGTAAGAAGGAAATGGTGAAAGACTCGGTTGAGAGGCTTCAGATGATCTTCCATTTTGCAATCTTCGTGGATGTATCTCCGGCCTTCTGTTGGGTGATGTTTCTTCCTCACTGGGGGTCGACTTCAAATTGGTGTCTGTAAGCGGTGTGGATCTTGCCCCTGGTGCTATTGTTGGAGATAGTCTATGGGGTGGGGCTTCGATTAGTCCATTGTGCTCTACGATCGGGGATCCTGGGGTGATTTCAAGTTCTTCATGAGGGTCCTCAAATCGTCCTTCTCTCCACACCGGAAGTTTTTTGGAAGAGCAGGGCAGCTGTTGGGGGTGCTCAATGGGGCCCAGGTGTTTTTCGTCAGAGGGTTTTATAATCTTTTGAGGACTGACCTGAGGTCTTTCGGGTTCCGGATGATTATCGGTTTCCTGGTTATTCTGTTTTTCGTAGGTTTCCAAGAAGCCTTTCACCCCTTCTGCAAAGGTGTCGTCGTGGTATTCGCCACATGAGTCGAGAAATTATAATTCCTTGAGTAACTCTTTATCCTGATCCCCTTCAGAGACATAAATACATGGAATCTGATTGCCTTCTCTTAGCCCTTCATGGTCTTAATTCAGCGATGCATAAGTATCGAATTGTGCAAAAAATTTCTGGAAATCTTCCTTAAAACTTGACCTGGGCAATGGCAATGGGTGGTCCAGTATCTTATCATCGTCGTCTTCGCTACTAGTAATAGTTGGATATCCTTGAATCACTATTGGATCCGAGGGTGGGGTCTTTTCAGCTTTCTTAGTAGTAGGGGGCCCTCAATCCATTCGGGAATCCATTCGGTAGCATTTCTAACGAGGAATTTTGAATCGGTTTTTATTCTAAATTTTTTTATATCAGCATCGTAGGCCATCTGGGCTGCAGCAGTGGCTGCTTCAATTTACCTGCATTATTAGTCTGTCGACATTGGCTGCGCTGCGAGACGTTTAGAGGGTTGTTTGAACTAAACCACACGCCTATCCCCGCGTTTGGTTCTTCGCTCCCATGATTGCTGCATGCTCCATCGACGTATACGTCTGCGGAGGTGTCTTGTAGTGAAGAAAACCATGGATTTGGGGTTTTAATTTCGGGAGGGGTGCTCCTGTAAGTCGGATTTTTTAGTTCTAGTGACGGTTGAAGCTCCTAAGTTGGGTAGCACGCTGTGAGATTTCTGGAATACGGGCGTGTCCGAGAAGAATTTGTCGTCTGAGGATGCCTCAACTGAGAATTCGTGCATCACAACTGGTGCCCTGGTTCCTCTCGTTCTTGTCAACCGCTTGACTATAGAGCTTTCCTCCATTTCCTGTGCTGGAGCTCCTACTTAGGGTGCCTTGACAGTTTCAGATTCATTTTCTGGTGTGAGTACCTTCTTTGGTCTTTTTCGCTTTTTAAGGATTGCTTGCAGGTAGCTCGATTGATGGTAAAGAAGCAGCCTTCTCTCTTTTCATAGGTTTAAAGAACACTGTCCTAGGTATCAAAGGCCTTGATCCCTGGTACTCTAGGCACCTTTATCCGAGATGGAGCGCGTGTGCAGCTGGAAGAAGTACCTTTAGTAGGATTTTTCTTATTGGGACTCCTTTTAGAGGCTTCTGCTCGGGTTAGAACCAGTATTTGGAGGTTCATGGGGGAGCTGTGCAGCTAAAAATATTTCTTCAAATTATTATGATTGCACTGATGTGTCATCGTGATGGTTGCTTGAGAGAGCCTCTACTGCTTTGTTTAATTTTCCTTGCTTATACTTAAACCTGTATTGGTAGTTTCGGAACTTATGTCGCTAGTACCTTAACTAATGTACCTTGACACTGGAACAATGATATAGTTTATCCAGTGAACTGGTTCGTGGACACAAGCGAGTATGAACTCTCGACCAAATAGGCACAAACGGAAGTATCCAAGTGCTTGAGCGATGGCCAAGCACTCTTGCTCTTCTTTGGGGCCTTTTGACTTAAGATACCTCCGACGGCATGTTTATAGAAGCATCTGTGATTAATTTAAAGGTTTCTTTAAAGTTGGGGTATTGCGGAATAAGTTCATTGCAAAGAGAGAGGCAGAGCTTATGAAAGCTTTTATCTTGTTCGTAGCCAGATCAGTTAAGGTCTTAGCGATCTTCGCATAGTGCGGTATAAATCTTTTGTAGTAACCTGACAGCCCGAGAAACTGACGGATATGGCGTACTTTTTTAGGATAAGGAAATTTTTTTATGGCCTGTATTTTGTCTAGGTTAAGCTTCAATCCCTCATGGCTATTGATGTGGCCAAGATATGCCACCTTCCTTTGTAGAAATTCACAATTATCGGGTTAAAGCTTAAGATTGGCTACTCTAAGGCGATACCACGATATGGTCTAAGTAGACGAAGAGCTCAATACAATGTAATCCTTTTAAAACGGTGTTTATTAGCCGCTGGAAGGTAGCAGGGACGTTTTTGATTCCCATGGGCATACGTAAGTAGTCGAAATGTCCTCGTGCGTGAAGAACGCTGTTTTAATACTGTCATCCGTGTGACTCTTAAGTTGATGGAAGCTACTGACCAAGTGCAGGACAGGGAAGTACTGGACTTCTCCCAAATGGTCTAGGATGTCGGTGATATTGTGCAAAGGGTATGCATCCCGTATGACCTTTTCGATAAGGGCACGAGGTGAGGAGAGTTATAAGGAGACTAAAAAGGTCCTATTATTCCGCGATCGAGTTGATATTGTGTCTGGACAGCTACTTGGTCGGCTGCCTCATTAGAGTGTCGAAATTGTTTCTTTGCGGTGACATTATCGCTGGTATTGGGGATTCTATGTTGGATCAAGTTCGTAGTCAAGAACTTCTCTTCGTTTATGTGAAAGATGTCGACGAAATCTTCCACCTACCTACATGACTTCTTGGGCTGGTACTTCTATTTCCACATACTCTTCTCGAGTATTGAGGGCGAGTACGTTCAGACCCCTTTATGAGAAGAGACGGCTGTTTCGCCCAGATACACTCCTTTAGAGTTTCTATCCTAGGTAAATATCCTTCCCTTACTTCTGGGTTGAGGACACTTATGCGATTGGTTGCCTTGTTTTGGTCTTGATTTTTAAAATCCTAGCGAAGGTTTTAATTTCGGATTTAGCAGCGTCCGGGCTAAGCGAGACTCTTTATCAATAAATGGGATCGGGTTAATTGGGTCCGAAATGGTGACAAGAGTATTGTGCCCAAAGGATATCTGGGCTTGTTTCTGTCGTAGGTAGGGTCTTCCGATGATCCCATCAGGAGATATTGGAAAATCATTTTTCACGATATGGAATTCCACTGAAGCATCAAAGAGCGGGATCTTAGTTGTCCCGATAGTTATTCACGTCTGATCCTGGGTCTACTAAAAAGTTAAACCTTGAATGTTTAAGCTCTGGTTATGTGAGAGAGACGACTGGAGGGCTTTCTATTTGGGTTCCTGCTCGTAAGACCCGATGGTGTGTTCTGGGAAGAGAGCTTGACTATGTGGAGGATACTGATAAGGATAAGGAATTTTAGGAGGAAAAGAAGAGGGGCAGGAATAGGTATATTAAGGGGGATAAGGAACATAAGGAGATTGGTACTTATTAGGAGCAGGGACTGGGTAATTTGTTGAGTCCTTGGTTTTGCCCGAGTCAATTCTTCCTGATTAATAGCCCCCGTTCTTTTTCTTTCTTTCTAACTGCCTAGAATAGGGGCTAGGTGCCCGTGGACGATCGTGGGCGTCTTCCCTTGTCCGGGAGATAGGATAGGCCGAGAGATAGTTCTTGTTTCTCTCACGTTGCTTTTGCCTTTTCTCGATGTGTAAGGCATGGTCGCGGGTTTTGACGAGATTCTTGGGGTTCCTAATGTCTACGCAGGTAGACATTTCATCTAAAAACCCTTTTTAAATGCGTTGAGCGCAGTCCGTCACGGACCCCATTATAATGTTACTCTCCGTAGACTTGTACACCTTAGTGTGCTTTTCCTCAAAAGCATGCCGAGCACCATTTAGGAGGCCTTCGACCCTATCATAGTAGCCCCTCATTGTCTCATTCCGAAGCATGCGAAGGTTCACTATGTTGTCGAAACATCACTGGTATTTCTTCGTAGGAGCAAATCTTTTTTTTAAGTGGGCGATCAGCTCGTTCACCTTGTTAAAACGTTTGTGTCACACGCTGTCGCGGGAAATTCCTTTGATTTTGCAAAGGGCGATCTTTATAAATCCGGGTTCGTTTGCCTCAGTGATGTACACTACGCCGTTGGCGATGTCCTGGAGGAATTCCTTGAGTTTAGGATTTTTCTTGTTTAATTGCGAGATGCTGCAGTGGTGTCATTGTTGACCGCCATGTTCGGAATCGATATGTTGGAATAGGCCCCCAGGAGGTTGCTGCTCAGGTTTGCTTCGTCGGCATCCCCGGGATTAGGCATCTTCAAGGCTAGGGGGTTCTATGTAGAGTTATATAGATAAGGATAAGCTTGCTTCAATGGGTTGAAAATCCATGCAATATTGATTGGTGTTTGATAATTCGTATTCCCGCAATTCCGCTATTTTGATATAGTCCGATTGATTTTCGGTTAGGAATTACTTCGTATTCTGGAATAGACCTATGAGGGACGTTGACACTACACCCATTAATAAAGTTGTTATTAGTGTTCCAGTTGAACGCTAGTTCAGAAAAACCGTCCTAGAAATCGTCACCATGGAACTCGACTGATGCGGGTAGTCGTCCTCCGGCTAGGTGCGCCAATTCTGTAACAAACGGAGGCAACTATTGGTTTCGTCTTTTCACGAACAGATGTGGCGTAGAATTGCCATCAGAGATGTCGCCGTTTACGAGCTCCGCAGCTGGTGCGACTTCTTCGGGGTTTTCAACTGACGGACAACACGTATTCTTTTTTAAAGGACCTCTTCTAAATCAAAATCGATAATCACGATAGGTCTAATTAAATTCGCGGGGGCAGCTACAGGTTCTGGGTTTTTATTTTTATGTCATTTTTATTTAATTTTTATTTTTTTATTTTATTTTTTTTTAATTTAATTTTAATGTTATTTTTATTTGATTTTTATTTTTT
>JAAAKG020149422.1:0-10054 GCA_010014905.2 Druon quercuslanigerum
TTTTTGTCCAGTTTTTTTTAACAAACATCATTTTTTTAAGTACTAAAACTTTTGTAAATAAATTTATTAATTTCAAACTTTGACCATTTATTTTAAACGAAAATGTAAACATATCTAAGAAACTTTTTAAATGCCTTGGAAAAATAATTTGTTAAACAAATAAAATGTTCTAAACCGTTTCCTAATTATTTACAACAATTTCCCATTTTATGATGACATACGTTGCTATAGAAAACTCGACAGCAGTCCAACTATATTCCCTAAACTAGAAAACTTGCAAAGTGCAATAATATATTTGTTTATAAAAGTTGCGGTAATTTCATAAATTATGTAATTGTTTAAGAAACGGTTTAAAAAGAGCAGATTTAGATATTTACGAAACAAATCTAAAGTTTTTTTCTGGTTTTTGATCACGTCCGTCGTTTACTCACCTAGCTTTGCAAAGTTTAAAATTCTTGAAAAGTCGTTAAACCAAAAAGAAGGTGCATCTAGATTCAGTGTTGTAACACAATTAAAATAACATGATGTTGTCTCGACAAGGGTTTTGAAGTGAGACGTAAAAAAGTAGGGAATAGCAACATTTTGGCACAATTTCTAATAACTATATTATAAATAAAAAGTATTAAATAGTCTAAAAATATTTCCAAAATTTCATGAATTGCTCTGGAAAAAGATGCAATCATTTGGCAATCACTGGAGATTAGAAACCAAATCCCACTTAATAAGTTAGATGTTATTCAGGTTTAGAGAGTATAATAATTGAACTTCTGGGTCGAAAAATAGTGTAAGAGAGAGTAAGGTTGGAATACTTCTACTCCCTAGGGAAGAGAATTGTGCAGTCAGATGTGAATGCTGAAAATTCTTCACCTATGAATTAACACTTTGCTCTGATAAAGTGTGATTATCAAGCACTCAGTTGATGGGCTTGACAGTTTTTTTTAAATATTGCACCAACCCTAATCGATAAGTTACAAGAACTAACCATAAATTGTCCGAAATTTTTGGATTCACTAAATATCCGTAAATTTCCATAATATTAAAAGATAAAAATTTTATCTCAATTTCTTTAAAAATAAGAATCCAGTTTAGAAAATTATTTTATATGAGTCATACTTTTCCCCATTGGATCATAATATACAAATAATATATTCGCAGCTTTTATCTATCCAATTTATGATATTAAAAGTTTCAAAAAATACTTCACATATAAAAAAATAATACTTTTTACACTGTATAGTTATTTTCTGATGGAAAAATAGTGCTGTAATGTAATTTCTGACTTAAAGTACGCATAAAAAAATATTTATAAAACGAGAACACTTGCATTTTAATAGGTTACTTACACTACTGTTAGACGTTTCGGAACCTCAATGATTGCACGTTAGACTTATGTGCAGAAAAACTCAGGTTCTATCCCTCAGCCGGTATCAATAGAAATTTTTTGATATGCTTCTATTGGGGATTTAGAGGTACGAATATCGAGATATTCTCATATTTTTCATAAAAACTTCACAAATGATATATCGTCTTTAATCAGTCAGAAACATCTCTATTGAGAGTGATATTTAGTACCGCTAAAAAAAATTTAAGAATTTTGATCGGCTATTTTATTATTATTAAACTTTGAATACTCAGTCTCATTAGTTGCTAAGAACTCAGTAAAAAGCCTCATATAAGAATATCCTTCATAATGTACGTTTATACCTTAACAGAAAGACAGGTCAGTATTTTACAAGATTCTTATATTTACTTACTCACTTACTTTTAACCAAGAAAGAACGCACAGAATAAAAAATTCAACAGATTACAAAAAGGGAATTTTTGGAAAAGGATCACAAAGATAATTTTAATTTTTGATTAAAAAAACTTCTGCGACACCCTGTAGTGGCTTTCCAAAAACAGGCGAGTGGAACAACTTATTGGAAATTCGTTGAGACTCATCGTCAATATTTCTAACGTAAGTGGCAATTTTAAAATAGTGACTTTGAAAATAGTTCTTTTAAACCTATTGACAGTCAAAGTTATATTTTAAAATAAGTGACTCTAGAATAAGTAATGTCAATAAACTAATTGCCATAATTCCGCTAGCAAAAGCAAACCAGCAACTACCAAGAAGGAAGACACTCAACCAAGTTCAAAATCCGTACGCTCGCGGAAACTAAAATGCAAAATTCCATAAAGTGCCAGATTAGATGACTTCAGCTTTTAATCAGAGTTCCAGAGTGCCTGCAATCATCGATCCAGCCGACTTGACCTGCAGGATTATTAGAATTCATCAAGAAGCATCGCAAATTCTTTCAACTAATAAGTAAGTCATAAAGTTTCAATTTCTATCTCACTTTTTTTAACGGTCCTCTCATAGTTTCTCGAATGAAATAGGCCTTGATCTCATATATAAGGCGTCTTTTAGCTTTATTGTAAATTTTATATTTCACTGAAATAATTTAAATCATGGCCGAAGAAATCACAAAATTAAGAAAGCTTTATGGGTCGGTAAAGCGCCAAATAACTTCGTTTCAAAATGTTTTTAATTCAGTCAAGGCGGATACAGAATTAGACACACTCGACTTAGAGGGTAGATTAACTAAACATCTCACGTATTGGGATGAATTTAATACAATACAAAATAAAAACGATGATCTCTCGATCACGGAATAGAAGGAAAAAGATAATGAGTCAGAAAAGTCCTCCTTCGAAAATCGTTTTTACGCGATCAAAGGGTTAGCCAAAAAATACATAAATAAGAGATTACTTTTAATAGCCGCTACGTCATTTATCTCACCAAATGAAGCGTCGGAATCGCTATCAATCGCCGTTCATTACGTGAAAATTCATTTTAACCATTCTCACGTTTTGAACTGCCAAAAATCCAAAGGCCTACTTTTCACGGCATCTACGATTCTTTTACCTAAAAGCCTGTTTGAAGGATGAAGCCACGGAAGTCATTAAGTCGCTCGAAACGACAAATGACAATTATTTAGTTTCGTGGGGACTCTTAAAAACTCGGTACGATAATCGAAAAGTTATTGCTGAGAGTCACGTTCAGTCCTTGTTCGAAATTTCACCAATTTCGAAGGAATTTTCAATTCGTAATTTATTAGATCACGTTCAGAAACAAGAAAGAGCACTCCAAGCACTTTCACAACCAACTAAGCAACTCAATATTGGGATACCCTTCTCGTTCTTTCAATCGTGTAACAAAACAACAGTAGCTACGGAGTCAAATATTAGTCAAATTTCCTGCCCTATTTGTTTAGAAAATCATCCCCTTCTTTCATGTTCCCTCTTTAAAAATATGTCTCCGAAAGAGAGATATGTGGAAGTAAAAAAACATCATTGTGTCTCAATTGCATGAAGGGCCTTCATCGCACCGTCGATTGTAGGGCAAGAAAATGCAAAAAATGTTAAAGGCCACATCACGTTCTTCTTCATTTCGAAAAAGAACTTACAGTGGAACCTAGTGCCGCTTCTTCGAAGTCCTTTACGACTTTAGCGAGTTTTCAGACTTAATATAATACACAAGTTGTTTAAGGAACCACTGTTGTAAACATTTTAAATTCTAAAGGCGAATATCAATCTTGTCGGGCACTTTTGGATTCATTTTCCCAGTGCAATTCAATTACAGAAAAATTAGCCGAGTCTTTAGGACTTACCAGAAAACGAGTGGATATTAAACTAAAAGGCGTACAAAATCTTCACTCGAATGTGAAGTACGTTACCTCGGCAAAAATAAAATTGCGTTTTACTGATACTAAAATCGATCTGTCATGCTTAATTTTCAACAAAATTTCAGAACGAATACCAAGTTATCCCATTACTCAAGGGTCATTTCAAATCCCTCACGGTCTAGTTTTAGAAAATCAAGAATATGACAAGCCAGCATAAATTGATCTTTTGATAGGTGCAAACTACTTCTATCAGCTTTTACGCTCAGGCAAAATCCGCATCAAAGGTCAATCTGCCGTATTTCAAGGAACGGCATTAGGCTCGATTCTGGCGGTTCGTGTTTCAGACTCTTCAATTGCAAAATCTTCTTCACAAGATACGTACAATTTAATGAAATTTTAAAATTTGCCAATTCTTTGGGAACTCGACAACGAATCCACGTCAAAAGTTAGATGAAACCATGAGATAGCTTGCAAAGAACATTCCACGGCTAATGCTCAACGTAAAAATTCATGTCGGTACGTTGTTAAACTTCCATTTAACGACAAGAAAGAATATCTTGAAAATTTAAAAAACAATGCCTTTCAACGTTTTTATTTGATTGAGCGGAAGTTTTCAAGGGATCCTGTTTTACCTCCCACATCACGCGATAGTCAAAAGTTCCAGTCTTACCACAAAAACAAGAATAATTTTTGATGGCTCTGCAAGGACAACGTCAGAAACTTCGTTGAAAGACTATCTGAGAGTCGATCCTACGATTCAAGAGGATCTTTTTTCCATAATAACGCGTTTTCGATTTTTTCGTTACGCACTCACAGCCGACATCAAACAGATGTACAGGCAGATTAAAGTTTCAGAAGAAGATAGGCATTTTCAAAAAATCCTGTGGCGCATGTCTCCTGACGAGCTAATCAAAACTTACACTTTGAATACCGTGACCTTTGAAACCTCTTGCGCTCCCTTTCTCGCGATTGGCACCCTTCACAAGTTAGCTGAAGACGAAGACTAGACTTTTCCCACTGCTTCCAATATTTTTAAAAGAGACTTTTACGTCGATGATTTGCTCACGGGAGCAGCAACGTTTCAAGAAGCAATTACTCTAAATAATGACTTCAGCAGTCTGCTCAAAAGAGGAGGTTTTAACCTTCAGAAAATGGGCATCTAAAGATTTAAAATTAATTAACAATTTTTTTAGAAACCGATTCCAAGTCTTTCATATCTTTAGATCCTTCCGAAACTATTAGGGCCTTAGGGATCCATTGGGATGCTGCTGCTGATTCCATTCTTTATACCATTAATGTACCTTGCTCGAAAGAACCTATTACTAAAAGATTGAGACTTTCCCAAATTACACAATTATTCGATCCCTTGGGCATACATGGTCCAGTTGTAGTGCTTGCCAAAATTCTGATTCAGCAGCTTTGAAAACGACAACTTTCTTGGGACACTATTGTCTCCGAAGTGATTCAAGAGTATTGGGTAACCTATAAAAATCAATTCTTTGAGCATATGGAATCGCTTGAAAGAAAGAAAATAATTCAATCTTTTATTGATAAGGAGGGTATTGAGTGGCACTTAATCCCTCTCCGAACTTCCCACTTTGAAGGTCTCTGGAAAGCGGCGGTCGAGTCCTTCAAAAAACATTTTACGCGAATCGCAGGAAACACACTGCTAACCTTCGAACAATTGTACACGTATCTAGTTAAAATCGAGGCAATATTAAATTCGCCCCTTTAACACCCCTCTCCACCGATCCCAACGATCTTCTCCCTTGAACACCGTGTCACTTCCTCATTCGAACATCTCTGACCAGTTTCCCGCAAAAAGATTTGCGCAATGTTAATGGCAATCCCGTAAGCTGCTGGGAACTTGCTCAGCATATGCGCCATCATTTTTGGTACAGATGGCAGTGAGAATACCTAAACGAGCTTATTTCACGCAGCCAGTGGAAAGTGTCCACTAATCAAGAGGACATCAAGATTAGGACTCTGGTGGTTGTCAAGGAGGACAACCAGCCACCCATGAAGTGGCAATTAGGCCGCATCACAGAAGTCGATCCTAGTCAAAACCGGGCAGTCACGATTAAAACTCAATGTAGCAGCTACAAAAGATCGTTAAAACTCTTATATCCTCTATCAATAAACTAAAAAGTTATTTTATAACGTTATTTTCCGATACAATATAATTGATGCAAGTGATACGTAATCTCGCTCCACGAGTAATGTACTCTGGTTATATTGTATCACCATATTTTAATTATTTATTACCCTTTCTTAGGCATGCTTATGTATCTCATCTTCTAATTGTAGTATTTCTTAGGTTATTGTATGTGATTCTCCATCTCGATTAATCATCTTTTTTATTAGGCATGACTATATATCTTATTTTCAGATTTTATTGTATCCTAAATTACTCTATGTTATTCGAAATGTCTTATTTTAAAAATCTAAAAGTTAATCTTATTTAAAAGACGTCTCATGGACATTCATTCAGATTTCTTTTTTAAGTTTTGGTTTTGAACGCTAGGCATTCAAAGGGGGCCAGCATGTTACAACGTAACAAGTTTTATATTTACTTTTTTAAACATCAGCTATTACTTCTATACTTTCTCTCAACAACATCTGCGATATTATCTACGAAAAATATGCAACTTAAGCTCTTAAAATTTTAGAGACATATTTCTGTGAAATTCTAAATTACTTTACCATATTTTCCGAAATATTTTATGTTTTGAGCTCTAAGCCCCTAAAATATATTTTAAAAACGAACCATCCTAAGTGCCTGTCGAACGGGTTTATTACCCTTTTCAAAATCTGGTTGCTTGACCATATGGCCAACAACCAACGCAAACGACCTTTAAAGTATAATAAAGCTAATTTATATTTTAAATAAAAGGTTTTATTTCTTGCCATCTTTTTAAATAACGTAAGCACAAAAAGACAACAATAAAATCGAAGCAATATTTTGGATTTTTGAATTTTGGAAAATTAAAATATTGATATTTGTCTATGAATCGAATACAATTAAATGATTATTAGAATAAATCTATACATGAGAAAATAAAAAATTTCTACAAAATAAAATACTGTGCTAACATAAAATAGTGTTCAGAAATCAACAAATATTATTATTATTATTTCAAACATTGAAAAAAACTTTTCTCTCATGAACAAAATTCATTTTTGTCAATATTCGATTATTTAATGTTTTTCCTCTTCTTGTATACACTGTAACTTTTTCCATTGAGTTTACGAAAAAAATTAAAAAGCAACTTTCTGTAGAGAATTTAATTTCCTGAAAGAATATCCAAAGAAATTTTTTTTTTAAATTTACTTATAGTTATTTTAATAATAAAAAAAAAAAAAAAATTTCTAATGTATTTTAAATGGAAAAGGGGACTCCCCCATGCGACAGCTCAATTTTTGAGGTATTGAGCTAAAATTCTGGGAGAATTTTTTATTTGTGTCAAGGAAACTTCTAAGGGACATTTATAAAAAAAAAAGTTTTTCTTATAGAATTTTGTTATTCATCACACTATAATTAATAGTTATAATTTTCTAAAAACTAATTAACAGGTAACATATTATAATTTCTTATTTAAATTTTATATTAGATGCTTATTTCAAATAATTTTCAGTTTCATACTCAGATTTTTATTTACATAATTTTATATAATTTTTAAATTTATGGAACTCACACAAGAATACTGACTAATTTATTTCGATTTTAATACAACACTTTGTTATAATTGCAACATAATTATGTATAGATCTGATGAGGGAAACCAGCTACTTTTCGAAATTTTATCGATAAATTTTTAATTCAGGAATAAATTACTAGTCTGAAAGAAGTCATTTTCATAAGATCCTGGCTTATCTTTTGGAAGCTGAAGTTGTATAATTGTATTTAGACCTTAACAATTAATAAAAAAAACTATTAAATAAAAATAAGAAGTTACATCTGAAAATTTAGTTAAAGTTTAGTTCATGTTTAAAAAAAATAGCAATCAGCATCAGCAAAGCCTTCGAATGACATTTCAAAATTGATAACATGAACTTGTATAAATATATTATTTTTATGGTGGAAATATATAAAAATAGCTATCAAATTCTTTGAGAAATTGTATTTTAAAATAAATTCGACACAAAACTTAAAGAAATTTAACTTATTTTAATGAGACCATGAAACAACGTATCATTGAAAAGTGATAATTTTGTGAATATTTTCCATTTCTGGTTAGCTATATCGTAATTAATAAAAAAAGTTACTGAATTTCTATTTACTATATTGCCATGATGTTTTTTTTATTAACCTAATTCCATCTATAACTGGGTTTACGTTGTTTCGCAATAATGGTTATTGTCAGTTTTTAAAATCATTACATTTTCTCCACCGATATTGAATCATGGAAAATTATGTACTTTATGTGCGATATATTTACCACACGTGACTCCGTGAGTGGAACCAATATTTGATTACATTGAGTGAATGAAAAAAAATAACTTTGTTTTTGTAGTGGAGAAAATAGAAAATATCTTATAAAAATCTCCGAATTCACGAAGATGAATATAAAATTCTTTCAGATTCGTTTTTTAAATAAATTCACCTAGAGTTAACCAAAACGAAACTTATTTTCATAATTTTAACAAGCAGAGATCATCCCTTTTTATTATGAGAAATATTTCACTGTACCATATGCCACTGGTCCGCAACGTCTGGAATCCCTGAAAATGTTTGCTGTTATGTCAATTATCTAATGCTTATTTAAAACGAATCAGTGGCTTTAATATGTTTGAATAAGTAGAATTTTGATTTTTGTTTCTTCTCAAAACTTAGTATAATCTTTAATAATAATACTCCTGATTATCTGTAAGACTATTATAAATATATGTTACTAAAGTGTTTAATTCCTCAATTGTTAATTAGAATTATATAGTAACGTCCAAATAATGTGTTTACAGCAAAATTTAGAAGCAAATAGATTAGTGTTTTGATTTTGCCTGTCCCAAAAATTAACTTAATTAACCCACCTCCTTTCTTGCTTGTTTACTTTTCTTTATGAATTAGTTTAAATTGTTTTTATAAAAGGACTATTAAAAAACATTAAAATGTATTTGTTTACATGTGCATATATTATTATTAATTCTAAACTAATATTTAAAGTTCAAAAATTACTTTTTAAATATGAATTACTATGCTTAAAAAATGAGTTCGTAAGAAAATAGTGCTAAACTATATTAAATTCCTTTTTCTAATTATAGTATATGGCTTAAATAATGCTGTGAGCCATCTTATGCACGGACAAATGCCTACCATACATTGTATTTATAACAAAAAATAACTGTCCTTGTCACTTATTTCGAAGTCATGCAGGCTTATAGTGCATTTTGAAATTGGCTTTTTTAAGTATTTTTTATTCAAAAATGGAAAAAACGTCAAAAAACCGAAATATATCAAAAAAAGTATAATTTTTAATGCACAATTTATTTCAGAAATGTGCCACGAAGCTTTTTATGTGACGTAGTCTTTTGCAAACTTGCAAAATTCAACTATTATATCGGTTTATAAAAGTGATATTGCTGCGAAAAATTATGAATTTGTTCACAGTAAAAACTTGGGGGCATATTTTGTTGCAGGACAAATTATAACGGTGTTGACTGTACCTAGGTATGGATTTAGATATCTCTCAAACTTGGGGTACGACATACCAAGTATGCAGTGTACGAAATAGCGACTATGCGGGGTACGAAAAGTCAGACCCGTGCAAAAATTTCCCCATCTTTCCCTGTTTGAAGCTCAGATTTGATGGTATCCCTATCATAATATTTATCCTAGAAAAAACTGGATAGGGCCCCTATCAAAATGTGACGTGGAAAAAATAGTTGGGGCCCCTATCAGAATATCTAGTCTAGAAAAAACTTAGGGGTGCTCTGTCATCATCCTTATGAAAAATTGTAAATGTTCGGAAAAATTACAATTGCTGTCGTTCTAAAATGTTGTAAAGTAATCTACAACGGGGAAAAACGAAATATTATAGGAAGATAAATTTCAATGGATTAAAATTATTAATTAAAAAAATTTTTTATTATTATCTCTGATAACAGATCGTACATGTTATATATAAATAACGTCATATAATAATAAATATTTATTTAGAAAAAGAGAGTTAACATTTTTTTGAGCTGCAGCTTATGTGTATTGCTTTTTCTGTAGCGTTAGAAATTTTATTTGTAACAAAATATTTATAAATGTAATATATTTATTTACTCTAAATAAGATTATTATTATTTAAAGTCAAATTACTCAAAAAAAATTAATGTTCATTTTTTAAATACATTTTTGTGATATAAATTGAATATTCAACTCAATTCAATATTCATCAGGTAAT
>JAAAKG020149423.1:0-10054 GCA_010014905.2 Druon quercuslanigerum
TTCCTTTTTTTCATATATTTATGTTTTTTATATGGAAACTAAACTATTTTGCTGAAAATTCATGTATTTGGATGGTAATGTAACTATGTTATTTAAAAAATTTTCCTTTTCAGGTAGAAAATTATTTCTCTTGGTTGGAAATTGACCTATTTTGTTGAAAATTAATTTTTTTTAATCCAAATAATTTGTTAAAACATTTTTTCTCAGGTGTAAGTAAGTTCTGTAAAACTTGAAAGAAAATTTTACAACGTTCAAGAGAAACGAAAAATTGGTCAGAAAAGGTAAGGAAATTTCTAAACAAGAATTTTGTAGCAACCCTTAATTTGCTGCATTCAAATATAAAATTATTAGCTTTGCACTCTTTCAATCAAAAATGGTTTAATTTAAAATTATTTTATTTAAACCTGAGAAT
Source organism: Druon quercuslanigerum (assembly GCA_010014905.2). Classification (NCBI taxonomy): domain Eukaryota; kingdom Metazoa; phylum Arthropoda; class Insecta; order Hymenoptera; family Cynipidae; genus Druon; species Druon quercuslanigerum. The sequence goes on from JAAAKG020149423.1 coordinate 413, forward strand.
ACTAAATTTAAATGGTTTCATTACAAGGCTTTCGCAAAAAATATGGATAAAATAAAAAACGAAAACCCTGATTTTCAATCAAGAAAATTTGACTTTAATTAATGTAAAAAAATATTTAATAACACTAATAATAAAAATTACCCATCTCTGAAGATAGGAAAGAAAATAAAATAAGAAACACCCACTGAAGGATTATATCACGGTTCGATAATGAGGGCCAACTTTGTCATCTACTTAGTGCATGTACTCGCCCTGTACGTTGTGCGTTAAAAATAATCGACCTCATCTCCTCGAAACACTGGCAATATTAATCAGATTAATCAAGTGATTATTAATATTATGCTGATTAAGAAAGAGTGCGAAGAACAAAAAAAAGAGGTAAAGACCAAGAAAAAAAAACTTAAAACCAGTAACAAACAATTCCAAGTCTCTCAACAACCGCAATCATCACTTCACGTCACTTCATCAAGAAAGAAGAAACAAAAAAACACAACCAAAAAAAAAGAAATCGATCCTCTTAAAGATCAGCTCAGTACCGAAAGAAATTCGCACGTAGGTACTTCATGGCTTCGTTTTACGTGTGCGTGTGCCGCGAGCCCTTTCTCTCTTTCTCACTTTCTTTCTCTCTTTTTTTCTTTCACAGGGTTTTTGAATTTTTCTTTCCCTGTCCTCTAGGCTCTCTCCCTCTCTCTCTAATCCCGATCTAAGGATCGCAGCTCCCTTCAAGAACCCGCGCGCTTCAGGATGCTGAAACGTCATTGTCGCTGTTTAAAAAAAATTGTCAAAACTACTCTCAAGGGATCCGTCCTGAAGGAACACGGATTTTTTCCCTCTTTTCAAAATCTCTGCCTTCGATATCGCGTTCCCTTCTCTTTACCACTATTTTGCCTCGAAACCGAATTTTCATGAAAACTAAAGAAACTTGTCAAATGGAAATTAATTTGATAAATAATATTGGAAGATGCTCAAATAAAAAATTTATGAATCATGATTTTGAGAATTTTTTTGATATGCGAAAAAAGATTTGTGCGTGACAGAATAATTGGTTCGTAAGAGGGAGAACGAAATTCGACTGAGAGTATGATTGCAGTGGAAAACACATTGCATTTACATGTGTAGATCATATCATGGCAACATTAATTTTGAATTAATTTTACTATACAAAAATATGAACTCACCCATACTGGCTAGGAAGGACTGTGGGGTAACCGGCACGAATACCTGCAGCGAATGGGAATGCTGAAAAATAAAAATTTTAATTATTTAAAAAATAATTTTTTGTTCATAAATGGAAAACAGACAAGCGCATTTTTTTGTCTCACGCAATTTTTAGTTCAGTTATAAAATTAATAATAATATAAATTTTTTATCCCATAGTATCTTTTATATAAAATAGGGGAGACCATCCTACAGGCAATCATTAAAAGCACAAATATACAAAAATATTTATTTCTAACTATCTTTTATTAACACACATAGTTTCATAACTATTAGGCAACATTCACATATTACGTAAAATTAAAAGGGGGATGGATTTCGTATTTTAATTATGCATTTTCTGCAACATTAACTTTAAATATTAACATTTCTAAGTAAATAAATTTACTTCATCATAAATTATATAATAATTATATTTTTATGTATAATTTTTTTATTATATATAATTATATAATATTATTGATAGAAGAGAAAATTCAAATTGTAAATAATTCTTTAATAATAGGATTTAATTCTGTTCTGAAAATTTCGCTAGCACGCTATAATTCGTAAAATTTCTTAAATTTTTAAAGAGATAATAAATATTAAATTTTGGTCTAATAATTATGGCATATTTGAGGAGATTCTATTTTTCCCAGATTTCTCGGTATATTTTTAATGTTTTAGGTATTAGTTTTAAAAAATAAATTTAGGTTCAAAAGATTACAAAATGTGTGACAAATCAATATGGATTTTAATATTTCAGGATTTAAAAAATTCTCAAGTAAACTGAATTTTGCAGGGTATCAAGAAAATAAAAAATACAATATTCTTTAGATTCATTAAAAATCTTTAAATGATTATTTTGTAATGCATTCTAAGAAAAAAATTGAAAAAGATTACAAGATATTTTTAAGTATTCCCTAAAATTGTTAAAAAGAGTCTGTTTGGAAACGATGAAAAAACAATTAAAACTTGTAAAGATTTTTTAAGACTTTTATAAGGTTTCATGAAACTGAAATGAAAAATTAGGTTCCTAGGAAAAATTAAAATAATTTTTTATTTTAAAAAACTAATTAGAAGAGATTACTTAAAAAGGTTTCAAAATATTTCCAAAATTTCTAAAGAATCTTAAAGATTATAAGGCAACGTTTATAATTTTGCAGAACTAAAAAAAAATCAGTAACAATTTCAATAATTTTTTAAAATTAGGAAGTTTAGAAGGACTGACAAGATTAAATAAAAAGAATTATCTTAATATTCATGCGCACATTTTTAGCGATTTTTTATTTTAAAAAAATGAAGTTTTACAGAAAACTAAAAAAGGTTTTTTAAAATATTAAATGATTTCCTAAAATGTTTATATTTAAATTAAATAAATTAAATATAATTAAATTTAAATTTATAATAAAATATTTCCTAAATAAAATTTTTAATTCGGTAAGATTAAACAATCGAGTAAATACAAGAAATATTAGGTAGAATTTAAGAGATTCAAAAAGAATTTTAAACTCTAAAAGATTATTTAAAATGTAAATTTTTACAGATTTCAAACATAAACTTTAGAAACTTTAGAAGAATTTTAAAAGGTTTCAAGCGAATAAATAAACCAATTTTCTTTAAATTTCTGGAAACATTTAGAAGTTCATAAAGCAATTTTGTTATATTTTGAATGATTTTAAAAAATTTTAAGAATAATTCGAGTTAGTTCAAAATATTTTTAGAAATTAAGAAGTTTCCAATAGATTCGAAATACTTGAAAACTTAGAAACATTTTCGAAAATGTGACCAAAATTTATTTATTTGTTTAGAACGCCCGATTAAGAATTTTAACATACAATACAATTTTTAAAAGGCTGTTAATCTTCTTTAAAATATAAGTTAAAAAAATTAAAAATACGCTCAAATTGTTCATAATTTATTCATTTTATTTGAAATATAGCGATTCACAAAACCAAATCATTTCTTTCGAAAAACACTAACATAATCCAAATTACTCAAGCTTGTAAATATTATTTTTATAATAAATTTTTAAATAAATTATGATCCTTTAAAATCTAATGACTTTTGTTTTAAAAAGGCTAAACGTTCACAAACGCTCACAAAACCGAAAAACGTAAATTGTTAAAAAAATTTAATATTTCAAATCTCATAATTTTTTATAAAACGCTAATATAACCCAAAATTGTTTAAAATTGAGAACCTTGATGATTTTTGTTTGAAAAATTTAGTTTCAAGTAAAAAAAAGTAAAAAGTCTAAAATAATTAAGTCTTCTTCCAAAATTTATGATTTTATATTAATATACTTTTTAAAAAATACTAATTTCCTGCAAAAAACACTATCATAAAAGATGTATATTTACAATAATTCACTGGACAATTAAAATTCTTTTATTTAACCGCGAGGGAGTATTAAAAAGTACAAATGTTTCTTAATTCACATATGGTTTCCTATGAGTTTTCTTGTTAATGTGGATCGTTTTAGATTATACTTTCAAAATATCAAATTTAAGATAAGTTTTTATTTTAAAAAAACACGAATGTTTATTCATTCACATAAGGTTTTCTATAATTTTAAAATTTAATTAAAAAATGTAGTATATAAAACACCTTCAAGCAATGAATAGTCTATCAGAGGTATATTCCAAAACCTAATTCTCAGAGTTTGAGACGCATGTCTTAGGAAATTTGGGAACAGTTATTATTAAAAAGCACAAGTTTTTCTTAATTCCCATAAGATTTTCTACAATTTTTCTTAATAAAAGGGATTATTTGTATATTTAATTTTTAAAATTTCAAATTTAAGTTATAAAACAACTTCCAATCATAAAAAGCCTATCAGGGATGTATTCCAAAACCTAACTCTCATCGTTCGCGTCTAGATAAGAATTAGCCTTTTAAAAGTTTATAATTCATTTGTAGAGAAACAAATTAACAAAAGTCTCATGTTTGATTGGTTTAAAAAATAATTCTGTTAGAGAACAGTCGAACATTCGTCAAGTGTGTTACTCTCATTCAGGTTAGGATGTTTGGAAAGATATATTACTAAAAAGCACAAATATTTCTCATTTCACATAAGGTTTTCTATGATTTTTTTAGATTGATTTAAAAAATTTTCAAATTTAATTTATAAGAAAATTGGCATTAATGAATAGCATACTAGAGGCATATACCAAAACTTAACCCTCAATTGGAGTAGTGATCAGAAGCCGATAGGAGAAGCAGTCAAAGAACAGTCAAACATTGATCAAATCTCTTACTTTCATCCAACATCATGTGGTAGGAGGTTTGCAAATAATTATTATTTGGAAGCACAAATATATCTCCATTCTCGAAAACAATTAACGACTGACTTCTAATAGGCTAATTTTGATCTCGACTCTAACTGAACAAATCTATTAAATGCTCAAATGAAAATCATTTGTTGAAAATCAATATTTTTCTCAAAGTCTGGCTTTCTGTTTATGTTAAGGTTGCAATTATAAAGTAACCAACTATTAACAAGAAATCTTATTTGGCAGCATTGTTCCGATTTTCGAAATTCCCTGGCATCTCCAATAAGTTTGGAAAGAGTTATTATTAAAAACAACAAATGTTTCTTCATTCGCGAAAAGCAAAGAATGAAACGAACAAAAAGTCTTTTCTTGTACAGATTAAAAAAAATCAGTAGGGTTAGAGAACTGTTAGACATAAGTCAAATCTATTGCTTTCATCAAACATCAAGTTCTGTAGCCCAGATAATTTTGTTTAACAAACTAAACAAAGGACTTTTGTGCATAGTTTATCTAAAAACGAATTGGTTAACACTTGATAGGCTTTTTTTCATCTCGAATTGAACTGAACAAATCTATTAAACGCTCAAACGAAAACTATTTGTTGAACTTAAATATCTTTCCCATAGTCCGGATTGCTTTTTGTCTTGAGCTTCTAATCATATAGTGACTAACTACTTGGTAACAAGAAATCTTAATTGCAAGCATTGTTCTGATTTTTCGAAATTTCTTGACATGTCCAACCTCGTCTGGTAGGAGGTTTTGGAAGGCCTTATTCTTAAAAAGCACAGATGTTTTTAATTCACGAAATAAATTAACGAATGTCCCTTGTTTGAATGGTTAAAAAAATAGGTTTATCAAAAACGAATTGGTAACACTTGATAGGCTAATTTTTTATCTCGGCTTGAACTAAACAAATCTATTTAAAGTTCAAACGAAAAATATTTCTTGAACTTGAATATCTTCCTCATAGTCCGAAATGCTTTTTGTCTTAAAGTTCCAATTATATAGTGACTATCTAGTTGGTAACAAGAAATCTTAATTGCTAGCATTGTTCTGATTTTCAAAATTTCCTGTCATATGCAGTCAGTTTGGAAAGAGTTATTATTAAAAACCACAGTAGGGTTTAAGAACTATCAGGCTATTGCTCTTATCAAACCTTAAGTTCTGTAGCGAAGCTAATTTTGTTTAAAAAATTAAACAAAGGACTTTCGTTTATAGTTTATCTAAAAACGAATTTGTAACACTTTATAGGCTAAGTTTCACCTCGACTTGAACTGAACAAATCTATTAAACGCTCAAACGAAAAAACTTAAATATGTTATCTTTCCCATAGTCCAGATTGCATTTTGTCTTGAGGTTCTATTTATATAGTGAATAACTAGTTGGTATCAAGAAATCTTAATTCCAAGCATTGCTTTGGTTTTTCAAAATTCCTTGACATGTCCAACCTCGTCTGGTAGGAGGGTTGGAAAGAGTTATTATTAAAAAGCGCAGATGTTTCTCAATTCGCAAAACACATTAACGAATGTCTCTTGTTTGTTTGGCTTAAAAAAATTTTGGTTTAAAAAAAGTAGGAATAGAGAACTGTCAGACATAAGTCAAATCTATTGCTCTCATCAAACCTCAAGTTCTGTAGCCCAGATAATTTTGTTTAACAAATTAAACAAAAGACTTTTGTTTATATTTTATCTAAAAACGAATTGGTACACATGATAGGCTAATTTTCATCTCGACTTGAACTGAAAAAATCTATTAAACGCTCAAACGAAAACTATTTGTTGAACTTAAATATCGTTTCCATAGTCTGGATTGCTCTTTGTCTTGAGGCTCTAATTATATATTGACTAACAAGTTGGTAACAAGAAATCTTAATTGCAAGCATTGTTCTGATTTTTCAAAATTTCTTGACATGTCCAACCTCGTCTGGTAGGAGGGTTGGACAAAGTTATTCTTAAAAAGCACAGATGTTTTCAATTCACGAAACAAATTAACGAATGTTTCTTGTTTGATTGGTTTAACAAAGTTGGGTTTAAAAAATGTAGGGTTAGAGAACTGTCAGATATACGTCAAATCTATTGCTATCATCAAACATGAAGTTCTGTAGCCAAGCTAATTTTGTTTAACAAATTAAACAAAATACTTTTGTTTATATTTTATCTAAAAACGAATTGGTAACACATGATAGGCTAATTTTCATCTCGACTTGAACTGAACAAATCTATTAAACGCTCAAACAAAAACTATTTGTTGAACTCAAATATCTTTCCCATAGTCCGGATTGCTTTTTGTCTTGAGCCTCTAATCATAGTGACTAACTACTTGGTAACAAGAAATCTTAATTGCAAGCATTGTTCTGATTTTAAAAATTCCTTGTCATATCCAATCAGTTTGGAAAGAGCTATTATTAAAAACCACAGTAGGGATAAAGAACTATCAGACACAAGTCAAATCTATTGCTCTCATCAAACCTCAAGTTATGTAACCCAGATAATTTTATTTAACAAATTAAACAAAGGACTTCCGTTAATAGTTTATCTAAAAACAAATTGGTAATACTTTATAGTCTAATTTTCATCACGACTTGAACTAAACAAATCTATTAAACGCTCAAACGAAAACTATTTGTTGAGCTTAAATATCTTTCCCATAGTCTGGATTGCTTTTTGTCTTGAGGCTCTAATTATGTAGTGACAAGAAATCCTAAATGCAAGCCTTGTTCTGGTTTCTCAAAATTACTTGTCATGTCCAACCTCGTCTGGTAGCAGGTTTGGAAAGAGTTATTCTTAAAAAACACAGATGTTTTCAATTCACGAAACAAATTAACGAATGTCTCTTGTTCGAACGAACTCGTAACACTTGATAGGCGATTCCAACTGAACAAACCTACTAAACGGTCAAACGAAAACTATAAATATTTTTCCCGTAGTCTGGATTGCTCTTTGTTTTAAGGTTCCAATTATATAGTGACTAACTAGTAACAAGAAATCCTATTTGGACGCATTGTTCTGGTTTTCCAAATTCCTCGACATGTCCACCAGACATCTTGAGTGTTCTATTTCGAATCTAAAATAAACAGTCGAAACAGGGAATCGAGCTTTGAATGCAGGCGCGTCGGATGTCGCGACTTGTGAATAATTTGCGACAAAAGAAGAAAGACTGTGTCTTAGCGTTCGGGTTAAGGCAATTTTAGACTAAGGGTGCAATGAAGAAGCCTCGAGCTATGTTGGCTCCAAGCCATATGAGAGAACTCGAGAACGAAGTAGTTGAGTGACTCAGTCGAAGTGACATCTTCTATCGAATGCACATTGCAAAGTTGTCTGAATTCTCTGATACTTTGCACCATCTCGTCCCTCTTCTCTACTTAAACCAATCTAAGGGTATTCAATATTTCCAGCTAATACGCCATAATCTGAGTCTAAATTCAGGAATAAAAAACCGCCCCCTTTTTCACCTAGTTCTCTTTTATTCTTCGAATTAAAAAAAAAACCCTGAAAAACCTGAAATCGAGGGTTTTAACCTATTGTTACAATTAGCCTCCTTCTTTACAAGGTTTTTATTCCAATTTCAACTACATCCTAACTATTTCCCAACTATTTGCTAATTTTTTATATTTCAAGGACATCTTGAACAGTGAAGAAATCGCTGATGATTCATGCAACAAACTAAAACCCGAAAGATAAATCAAGACTGTAGATGCAAACAAAAATATTTTGGCTTTACAGGCCAAAATGCTCTAAAACAGTAAATCCAGAGATTAATAATAAATTAAAATTTAAACGCTTCAAATTCCAAATGTACTATAAATCTTCTAACAAATTAAAAAAGACTAATTTTGTACAAATTAGTTAAATTTTCAACCAAATAGTTGAATTTTTCTAAAAAATTGTAAAATATTCAAGTCAAAAAGACGAATTATCTCCAAAAAGGTTGAATTTTAAACCAAAAAAGTTAATTGTCAATCAAAGAGTTAACTTTTTTAGGCATTATTTCTTGCAAAATAGTTGAATTTTCAACGACAAAAAAAAAACGATTTCTCAACAAAATAATGCAATTAGAAAAAATGGAACAAAAAGATAAATTCTCAACTAAAAAGGTGTTAGTTGATATTTCAAACAAAAAATAATAATTTTCTGCTAAAACAGTTGAATTTTCAACAAAAAATTGAATTTTCAGCCAAATAGCTCAAATTTTTCAGGGAAAAAAAGAATTTTCTACAAAACAGTTTAATTATCGAATCAAAAATTTGAATTTTCAACCAAAAAATTAATTTTTAACTAAAAAACGAATTTTCATTTGAAACCTAAAATTTTAATTTCCAACCAAATGGTTCAATTTTAAGGCAAAAGCAACATTTCCACAACAAAATTTAATCTTCAAAACAGAAATATGAATTTTCAACAAAACAAAAAAAGCTTTTTCTTAACAAAATAGATAAAATTTCTTACTAAAGAGATCACTGTTTAACCAATTATGATTTTTGAATCAATAAAGAAATAAATTTCTAGCAAAAAGTTGAATGTTTAAGCAAAAAGACGAATTTTCTATAATACACTTGAAATTTTAAGCCAAATAAAAATTTAAAACCAAACAATGAATTTTTTAATCAAAATGTTTAATTTTCAAGAAAAAAAAGACGAATTTTCTACAAAACAGTTAAATTTTCAACAAAAAAGTGAATTTTCAGCTAAATAGTTCAATTTTTCAGGGAAAAAAGAATTTTCTACAAAAAAGTTTAATCATCGAATCAAAATTTTGAATTTTTAACCAAAAAATTAATTTTTCCAACCAAAGATATTTTTTAACAAACCAACTGAATTTATAACGAAAAAAGTTAATAACAAATATAATATTTTAATCTCCACTCAAATGGTTCGATTTTCATGCATAAAGACATTTCTGCAAAACAGTTTATTGAATACAAAAATGTAAATTTTCATAAAAAAAAAAAATTTGCAACAAAATAGAATTTTCAAACTAAAGAGATACATTTTCTACAAACCACTTTAATTTTCAAACGAAAATGTGATCCTTCAAACAAATAGTGAAATTTTCTATTAAGTTTATTAAGTTAAAAAAATATTAGTTTCCAAAAATTTAGGGTGGACTTCCGAATAGCACCCACCGACGATTTTCTTGAAACTACGTATACTTACGTATTTTGATGCGCTGA
>JAAAKG020149424.1:0-10053 GCA_010014905.2 Druon quercuslanigerum
CGCCGCACTGTTTTCAAAAGTTGTCAAAAGACAGCATGGTAAAACAGCGAACAGACATGGTAAAACAGTCAACCTTCACCTTGCCCCGTTCACCCGCTGACGACGGCAGCGCGCGTGCAATTGGTCTGCGAACTAAATATAATCATAATAGTATGCGACCGTTTCATTCCCATCGCGTTGACCGCCCCTGGGAACAGGCGCGAGAAACAAGGAAACTGGGACACGATTAATGAGATTAATGGACGGGCAGATTTTCGGGAGTCGTTTTTCACTACCGAATAGGCTCGACATTTATCGCTCGCTCCTGTAAAATTCTCGTTTAGAGCGTTAGTCTCTTTTTCTCATGGCACGTCAAACATACACATACACGCATTTGTTCTATGAACTTTTCTATGTAAAAGAAATGAAAAACATCAGTGTTTTATTCACTATATATAACTTTTACACCTGGGTAAATAGTAAAAAATAGTAAATAGTAAATAGTAAAATAGTAAAATTAAAATGGTATTGAAATTAAATTTGAATAAAATTAAAATTTTATTAAAATTAAAATTAAAATTAGATTAAAATTAATAAAAAACTTTTTTTCTTTTAGAATAAAAGCGCATGTTGGTACCGCTTAGTGAGTTCGAGGCGGGCAATGAAGCCGGAGAGATAACCGACAGTGTAGTGAATGAAATGATTCTAATGGGTATGTGTGAATCGAAAGAAAAGGAAAGCTAAAGATTTCAAGGTAAAAAAATAAGTAGATTAACACCATGGAAAAGAATAATATACAATACCAGCAATAAGAATAAATTACCAAATTGAAATAATTTTCTATTTTTAGAAGAAGGCACGAGCAGGGATTCGTGAAAATATGGGAAATATACAAACCTGCAGGCAAGAAGAAGACATTCAAGTTTACACATAAGAAAATAAGAAACAATATCAAAAAGATGATAAGAGCGTGAAGTCAAACACAATAATGGTTGATTTGAAAATAGATGTCCGAGAAAGAGACAGAGAAAGAGAGAAAAGAAGATGCAGGAGAGAAATAAAGTGCACAACTTCCTAAAAACATATGAAATCATTATGTTTTTTCTTTTCTTATCCATGTTCCGTAAATTAATATGAAAGCAATATATTGATCATACAATTCCCTTAATTATTGTGTAAAAAAGGAAAGAGAAGTTTAACATGGTGAAAACTAAGAATATACAATGCCAGCAATTATAACAAATTACCAAAATATAATAAGTTTCTAAATTCAGGTGAAGTCACGAGCAAGAAATCCTGAAAAAATATGGAAAATATATAAACCCATAAGCAAGAAGAAGGAAAAGAAGTTGACACAGATGAAAATGAGATACAAAATCAGAAAGATGATAATGATAAGAGCGTGGAATTAGACACGCTGATGATTGATTTGCAAATAGATATCCAAAGAGAGAGAGAGATATAGTAAGAGAAGATGCAGGTGTGAGAAAAAAGAGCAAAAACCCCTAAATACATACGACATCATTCTGTTTTTGGTCTTTCTCTTACTAAGGTTCAGTAAATTAACATGAAAAAACACCTTGATTTCGAAGTTTCTCTAAATTGATGTATAGCGCAACCATTGTACTTTTTATTTTTTTCGATTAAGAGTAAATTATAGAATAAAAATCATACTAAACTAAGCATCTTTAGTCTCATTTTAATGTATTTTAAATTTTATGGAGAAGTTACGATTTAGGTATATACATTATCTATAATACAAATTGAATCATAAAGAGGTAAGAAGTGAAATAAGGAGTAGGCGGATATGGAAGATTTGCAACGAGCAACCTTGGAACTACAAGAACTCCATTAAGCAGCAGCAAGAGCAAAAACGGTCTAAGTTCTTTCGCCTGGAAATCGTTTAAAGATTGTTTCCGAGGATGGAATGTATGTGCCATATTTTCAAGTTCAAGGACGCGAATTAAAAACATGTGTTTTAGTATTGTCCAATGGAGAGAAAATGTTAAATTGGTTGGAAGGTGCTGGAAGGAACATCCATGCCTATATAATTGCTTCATGTGTGCCATCCGACTTTGTTGGTGTCACAATTTCAAATAGTGCAATTTACGCATGGACCGGCATAGATCTCCTTTCGACCAGTACCTTTATTTTTGCTGATGGATTATGGAATCTCATATTTAAAATAGTGCAAAGAATTTCAGCGTTCAGGATTACGAACGAATTTATTATCTCAACAGCAGGCGCGAAGATACCTACTGGTTGCTAGCGCAGTAGCTTGACACACAAACGTGTCACAAAAATCTCAATTCTGACTATTAAAAATAGAGATAACTTGCGCTTACCACGTACAATAGTTACTGGTATTGTACTTGCGCAGCGGGGAGGGTGGTCTGGCACATTACATGATCATTAGAATAAGGTGCGAAATTCGTGTGGAATTTTGCAGCCTGCAATAGCACAAAATTTAGTCACAAATGCTAGTATGTAAATACCGGAAGATGGCTTCGGAATACCAGAAATTAGTAAATTTCAAATTTATTCAGTCCCTGATGCGGTTGCCATAACAGATTTTTATTTTTACACATTCAGCCAAGGAGTAGATACATTATATGATGGTACTTTGCACATGGTAATTAGAGGTTTTTCAATCAAATTTAGGGTAAATGTCTTGCCTTATGAGCATAAAAACACTACCTAACAATATTAAATTTGCGTGGTGCAGCCGGTAGCAGGATCTTCTGTTTAGCATGTAACAGAAATTAGAACAGACCACAACAAAACCAGTGTTCTCATGTTTGTCCACGGTGTAAAGCGAAATCACAGCGATACAAATTTATATATAATAAGGTTTAATGATTATTCTAGGCATTCTTTCGGCCCTTTATTAATAGAAAAACACCGCAAAGGTGATTCTTTCTGAGGTAAAACAAGTGTTTGTTCTAAAATAAAATTAGGCAAAAAATGTTTCAAAATCATAAATAACAGTAACTATACGACCTATTAATAATTATTTTTTATGACGCCACTTAGAAATAATAACCCAAACAATGGACACGAAAGACACGTTTTTATATTTTATGATATCGCACCACAGTGAAACAAAAAAGCACCTGATGATCCTGAAATGAACATTCATGTTCCAAACTTATCTCTCCTCATACTTATCGATATAAAAAGTACGGTAAGTTTTTCATTTGCCCTCCAGAAGTATACGTGGGTGTTGAATGTCAAATATTCACAGGGCCTACAAATACAGACCTTGATCTAGTTGAAGGTCTTGTATATTGTTCTGTATTGCTACTACGTTGCGAATATTATCCTGTATTGCAGGAACGCATGTACAACTGCCAATTGTTTCCCCTGTGTCGGGCATGTTGCCAAAAAAGACAGTAGAGCGGTTGTACAGTGCACTCATAAGGATCTCCAAGAACGTTCGTCTGAGACAACCTGGGTTGTCGATGAAATAAAGGCAGACATAATGTTAGGTTATAAAGCACTAACAGTATTCGAGATATGGCAGTATGAAATAACCCAATATGGTCTACAAATACAAATAGCAGGACCCTTTGCACGATACATCAATATGTATTTGAAAATAAAACAGGAATCAAGTGACTGGCCTTTTTGGTGCATTGATGATGCTTCCAAAGCTTGCTACCTAGCAGAGTTTGAGGGAAAAGAAGGGCTTGCGCTGGATCTTCAAAAAATATGTTTAAATCAGGGTTTGAGATCAGTTGCCAAACTCGGTTGAAACTCACTTTGGGGAAATTTTGATCAGCGAGAAAATCTCCCTCAGTGTCATGTAGTTACAACTCAAAAGCGTCTCCTAGCGCTGCTCATGAACCCTGAAGTGGTGGTATCTAGAATAATACCAGTTGATAATTCAATTTTGTATGTAGCATGGAAACAAAATAGCACAGTGGTTTAACCTTTTCGAATCTCGACCGTTTTCATAGCTACATATACTACCGCTCAAGCTGGACTCAAACTGCATAGCTACCAGTAACAACCAGGTAGGCGTGCTTTGTATTATGTTGTAAATTTTGTAATTTACGTTTCTACTGGAAAACGCAGAGAATATGAACTTGCACTGGGAAACTTCCAAAGTGACATAAGTGATGCGTTGGAATGCTACGACAAATGAAGTTATAAGCAAAAATTTTATTCGTATAAAGTGAGAAAGTCAAACGGTAGCCAAGTTAAAGTGTGTAAAATAAAGGGTATTTCTTTAAATCATTCTACTTCACCTACAGTTACATTTGACTCCATTCGACAGCTTGCACTAGACAAAAATGAGTATATAGTAACACAGACACAGACTGTGTACTGTTCGAATACGTGACTAAGAATGTGTAAAAATAGTAATGACGAACAGTTCACAAGAAAAGAAAAGATCAGATCTCTTTTAAATGGACTACGGCATCGTGAAATAGGTTACACTATCCTCAGAAGAAGATATGTTAAATCGCTTGTGGCCTCTTGAAGACAAGTATGCTGATTGGTCTCGAAAAATGGAATGGTTTTGCGAAGACCGTGCTTGGGAATACCTTATGCCCTAAGTGGTATAAGTTGTACAAATTCACAGGAATATGCTCAGTGGATGCCAAAGCTTGGACACTCTGTTCTTCTGAATGTCCTCCATTTGAAATTACCAAAATTTTTGTTTGCGAGGTCTTACGTAAAGTCTTACTGCAAGTAGACGAAAAAAATATATACATACATACGACTCATGATTCAGAAATAGTTATGAATAATAAATATATTTACATATAAACAAACGCGCTTTAACTTTGATAAATTAATGACGAAATATAAAATAAATTATAATATTATCCCAACCATACTACAGAATAACTTTCATCTCTTTGTAGTTTCGGCGTAAAGGGGGCGGCAGGGGCGGTCCACTCTGAGTGCTAAGCACTAAGGGGTGACAATTCATTCGAGCAGCTTAGTTAGTAGCCATGATCTAAGAATATACGGTCTAGCCTTAATACAAAACCGCCCTGGATGCCAACCCATGCTACGCCGCCACTGTCTCTTTGTTATTTATTTGTATGTGACCACAACGTGTAGGCGTTTGCATCCACTGAGCATCTTCTTGTGAATGTGTACAAGTTATACCACTTACGGCCACTTAGGGTCATTACTGTTAATATAAAAGTAAATACTTTTCATTTATATTGTTGATTGCTATGAGTTTAATAAATACAAACAATGTTTATATACATACAAGAAAACATTCGTCATTATATAATATGTACTAGACCATCCTCCATCGAAGGTATTTGGCAAACCGAGCTCTATTACGTTAATCCTGTTTTTTCACATTCTTAGACACGTATCCGAATGGTACATTGTCTGTGTCCTTCGCACATGCCGCATTTTTCTATAAATAGACCGGAGAGTCTTAGTTTCCTTACGAGTGATAAGCGATAAAAAATGTTCAATGTTTAACAAAAATTAAAACTTCTCGATAATTTAAGAAGCTACAATACTTTATCTGATCGATCCAAACAGTTACTTTAATAGTAATATTAGTTCACATTGTTTTGATCTTACGATCAATTTGGAAATACAAAAGATAGGGAATATTCCTAGTCAATATTTTAATGCAAATATAAACGAATTACATCATGCGACGTTTCGACCTTAATCTGTCGGTCATCCTCAGGCAAATTATACCTCATATTTTATAGTTATATAAACTAATAATAATACTTCATTCATTGGTTGTCCGTCGTATCTGGAAGTGATATTAGAACCGTTTAAAAGCTGTTTTTTATCGAACCAAAATTCTGGACCTTCTATAACTATATAACATATGAGGTATAATTTACCTAAGGGTGACCGATAGATTAAGGTCGAAACGTCGCATGATGTAATTGATTTAAATTTTTATTAAAATATTGATTCGGAGTATTCCTTGACTTTTTACTTCCAAATTGATCGTAAGACCAAAACAATGTGAACTAATGTTCCTATTAAGGTAAAAAAATGTTCGCCGCATGGGGTTAAAGATGATAGTTAATAGATCATCATTTTTGCCTAGTACAAGCTGCCGAATGGAGTCAAAGTTAACTGTGGTTTAAGTAGAATGATTTAAAGAAATACCCTGTTAATAGTAACCAGTCGGGTTTTCGGCGCGACACAAGCTCAGTTTAAAAAGTTCCCAAGATCGGGAACACTGGGTTGGGATTTCGATGCCCTCTGATATAATTAAAACGTGCAAAAATCTCCTTATAGTTTCATTCAATATGAAGTGATCCGATCAACTAGGTTAGAGATAAAGGGCATCGAAATCCCACCCCTGGTTCTCGTGACCGAGGTCGCTCCCAGAACTGTTGTTGCGCAGTGGACATGTACGCAGAAATCAATAATAGCGGTTGATTTGAATCTCTGCGCATCATTTTATCAAACTTCAAAAACAATCAGTCCGACTAGTGGTGGGAGCAACATATGAGAAGTTCACGAAATCGGTGGTTGATAGACTCGAGGTCCTACTGTATTTCAGGCTGTGAAGCCAGTTAGCAAGATGTCAGCACGCTGAGGGCTAAGGAATAATACGTTTTACAGGGCATGGAGCTTTTTAATTAAATAGTAAAATCCTTACAATTTTTGTATTGGTTTTATTATTTAATTAAACAGACATCTTGTTGGACTTCCTATCTGACCTAAAATATTTTATTTTAGAAAATAATGTCAGTAATGAGTCTCAAATTTAGGAAGGTTAGAAGTACGAACAGTTTTTAGTTATGTTTACGTTTTTCCTCAGGCGAAAAAAAAGTTTGATGGCGCTTTCACACCTCATAAAGCCACCTTAGGTTGGCAGCTGGCCAGCCCGTGATGCTAACTTTTTGCAACTTTTTCTACTACGCATATACCGAAAAGCGCTTTGTTTTAAATATATATCTGTATTATTATTAATAGTTTTTATTGATTTCAAATAGACCCGCGCTTTTTGATACATGCGCAGTTGAGAAAGTAGAGGTCCGTTGCATGGCTGTAGCCAGCCCAAGTCGGCTAGCTGAGGTATGAAAATCTTTCCGCACACAACATTAATGCGGCGAAGTGCGTTATGTAAATTTTCAATTACGAGTAAACTTGAATGTCAACAAATTTTAACAGTTTGCAAGAGAGCCACGCGAATTTAGTTGATACTGCGTTATCTTATCAAATCCTACTTTGGACATACCTTAAAAAACCGTCAAGGGAGTCCACAATGGGATTTGAGTTACCGACGTCGCATTGACTTGCAGTAGACTTGACATAGCAGTAGCGTGGACGCGATGCGCGCGCATGTATCGCTGTTCCGGAGAATTAAGATTAAAATTGCCGACTCATGTTTTGATTTTGTAGATGAAATCAAAGAAATCAAAACAGGAGTCGGCCATTTTAATCTTAATTCCCCGCAACAGCGAAACGCGAACCACACATAAAAATAAACAGCTAGCAATACATATGCGTGCATCGCGTCTACATCACTGCTATGTCGAGTCTACTTCAAGTCAATGCTACATCGGTTACTCAAATACTATTGTGTACGTCCTTAACGGCTATTTTGAGGTATCTCCAACTATTAAAATTTGTTGACGTGCAAGTTTACTTGTAATTGAAAATTGACATACCGCACTTCGAAGCATTGATGTTGTGTCGATACTTCGTGAAATTATCAAGTCCTACTGTGGAGAGCTTTTCATACCTCATCTAGCCGACTTAGGCTGGCTGCAGTGATGCAACGAACCGCTACTTTCTAACTGCGCATGTATTGAAATGCGCGGGTCTATTTGAAATCAATAACAACTTCCGTCTGACGAAAAACGCAATCATAACCTAAAACTGTTCATAGTTTTAACATTCCTAAATTTCAAGCTTATCTTTGACTTTATTTTCTAAATAAAAAAAGATATAAATCATTTTCAAGCAAAAAATGATATTTATACAAGTTATAAGAATAAATTAAGTTCCATCCCCTGTAATTAGTATTATTCCTTAGCCCTCAGCGTGCAGACATCTTGCTGGCTGACTTCAAAGCCTGAAATACAGTCGGACCTCGAGTATATCAACCACCGATATCGTGAACTTCTCATTTGTTGCCCCCACCCTTAGTCGCGCTGATTGTTTTTGACGTTTGCGAAAATGATGCGCAGAGATTCAAATCAAACGCCATTATTGATTGCTGCGTACACGTCCATTCTTAATTTATTTTTGGTAATTTTAAGTCACACTGTCGGGAATAAACAAAAGAGACGAGGTCAAGCATTGGGACAAAAAAAATTATTTCTTTCCCTGAACTGAAAATTCAATAACATCTTTTTCATCAAAATCTAATTTCTTGTATGTGTCACTCAAAAATCTTATTTTAGGATTAGGAAAATTCTATATTGGCATTTTTTAATCAATATTTACCATAAATATTGAATCTGAATATTTATATAATTTAAAATCAGCTCGCAAACAGTAACCAATCGGGTTGTCGGCGCGACGCCAGCGCAGTTCACAAAGGTACGTGAACGTGACGTGAACAATCCCTTCGAAAAGTTAATAACATCGAGGTCTAACTGTACCTCATGACCATTTGACCGATGTGCTGATTGTGCTACTGCGCTCGGTCGGTAAAGTGATCTTGTCCAAGCATATCATGAAGAGTGGAAGTACCGATCCCGCACATTCAATAAATATGTACCTGAAAGTTATCCCAAGATTTCTAATTAACCATTGACATGCAAATATTCCTGTAGTTAAATTGAAAATAATTTATTTCAGTGATTTAACGAAAAGTTTCCACTGTGAAAATCTGCTTCATAAATTCCCAAGCCAAACCTTTATGTTATTTCCTCAACGTTCCTACTAACTTTATGGACCATAGCTACTTTTAAATACTGTGTCTGCTGTCAAAATTATTTTGAGAAATAAAGTGTCCTGAATGAACAATTGACCAGCCATTTAATGGTTAATGTCCTGTATCATCTTTCTGGAGTAGTTTGTAAGCGTAAGTATGTCATAATGCAATATTAATAGCCGCATTTTTATATGTCAAGTCAGCATGTGACACTTCGCCTGTAGATTACCCGGCTCCAGGGTAATGTGAGGTATAATGAACCCTCCTATCAATTACCCTGATTGACGTTACCATTACCCTAGCTGACTTTACCCCAAATTAAAGATTATCTGTTGCACTTTTTACCTCCAGTTTTTTCTGTGAAATTGTTCTTGGATCAAGTAAATTTCACTTGTTTCAAGTCATCGCATGTACAAATGGGGACGATAGAATATGAGTGTGTTCCAAATAAATATATACTTACCACCCTATAAAGTGGGATGATGGTCGTGGGGGCTAAACAGCAGCGTTTGGACCCACTCTGACGTCTTGCGGGTTCGACTCCCGCCTCGCACTCTGGAAGGGCCTCGGTGGACCATGCGGTGAACACTAGCCTAGCAAGGTTCAAGTTGTTCATCTCCGGAGAGTCGTGGGACCGGCACCTCTACAGGAAAAGGTTCTCTAAGTACTTAAGATTGTTGCTCTTGGTGTTTCGGAACCTACCTCAAACTGTAGTTCCCCCTCCCACCACCAAGTAAGTGTGTGGGAGGTGTGTAAAGGATAGGAAAGAAGGTGCAAGAAAAATGTAAACCCTTAGGGGCACATTAGATAAAACAGAATACTAGCATATGCATAGAAGAAGCTTACATTTGCTTAATCTAAGAAAATGTATTCTTAGAAGGAATATCACATTTTATTATTTCAAAACTTTATTGTGATACTTCATATAGAGATGCATTTAAGTGCAGAACTTGAGAAGAGTCTGTTAGACCAGAAATCTGAATTCTAAGCGACAGATTTAAAAAATTTAAAACACTATTTCGCCAAGAAAAAAAAGTTGTTTTTGAAATTATTGTTATATAATCCTTATTTTTAAAATGATTAAAATATGTAATTCGCACACACAGTTCCTCACACATATAATCGCACGCTTAAAGGCTTAACAAATTGTACTCTCCGTGGACTCAAACCCTACCCAAAATACCTAAACTAAAGCCTTCCTCAAAAGTACGCGACCCTTTTTGTGAGCGCTC
>JAAAKG020149425.1:0-31775 GCA_010014905.2 Druon quercuslanigerum
TAAAAATTAACGGTGTCTGAAATATTCTAATGTTATTTTACAATATTATACACAATTATTATCCTTAGCACAAAAAATATCAATGTATACATTAAAAACCACTTTTTTCATTAATAAACAATGATTTATGTATATGGTGTATTTTTAATTACAAAATCTTGGCGGGCTGTGAGGCACAGTTGCACCTAACGCTGGGGTAGCGACTTACTGGCCAGGGAGTGATTTACGCAGGAGAAAATCTATCGCGCCGGCAAATTAGAACATCAACAGTTTGTTAACTACTATTCCAATTGATCTGAAACTTTCCAGAAAACTTCCTTAAACCTTTCTGAACAACTTTCTCGCTGACAGTTTTCGCTTGCTCGAAATTTGCTCGACTCTCGAAACGATAGAAGTTGTTTGTGCACGAATTATGCACCGTCTTAAACAAAAATTATTAATAATTTTTTAAATAAACATTTTGATGTTTTTCTAACGCCATCGGTCGAAGAATATAATAATTCATATTTCTGATCAGTTTTATTACAAAATATCACAAACTTTCCATTTCGCTGCGAGTTGATGTAAAAAAATCAAAATATTTTGATCAGAGAAAAAAACAGTTTTTCATAAATAATTCGAAAAGTAAAAAAGCTGCAACTTTTTTTATGAAGAAAAAAAGATGCGAAATTAAATTTTGACTCAGAGTATATACTTAAATAATTAAAATTCAAGATTTTATTTTCAGGAGCTCACGGGCCTCCCCACTCCAGCAAAATAATTCTATATCTCCTTTTTGCATCTGACGCCTCAATTAGGTCCGATAATGCTGGTGAAAATAATCTTATAGAAAATTGGAAGAAAAACTAAGAAGTCCAATTTAATTCTACCTTGCTGAATATTTTATCTAAAAATATATTGAAAAGGTATGCTTTATGTTTTTTTAATATAAAAAAGTAATAAAACAGTTTGTTATATGACATAATTTCTCTTATTACATACATACTACGGTGTAGAATAAAATATTCTTAAGCAATTATCTCTTGCCATATATATGCGCAGCTTTTTAATTTAAAAGGAAATTTTACCCTGGAAACTGACTCTTATCAATTGTAAATATCTCTTAGCGATAAAGCGATAAAGCTAACGCCTTTAATATAAAAGATAATAAATACACTAAAGCTTATATAAGCTAATGAGAAGTAAAATATTCATTAGCTATAGTTTTGACTAAATTATTGGCTTCAATCCTCAATTTTACTGGTGAATATGATAATATAGTACACGGTGATCCATTTTAATATATAACTTAAAATATCTTCTAAAATAGCTTATCTACGAGGAAATGGTAGTGACAGGATCGAGGGGGACATTTGACTGTACCATCGATTATACCTTGAGGTCGATTTCAAGGTCAAATAGAGATCAGGCCCTTTTCTTGCATTAAACCCCTATTTTTGACTGCGAATTTAAAAAGAGTGGATAAAAAAACATTCAAAATGCTTCAAAAAAGTCGATGAAATGTTAAAGTGTACAGCACCTTGACCACCATGACCTTCAGGTCAATTTTTCAGGTCAATTGAAGGTCAAGACGATTTTTCTTAAATTGAACTCTGTGCAGAATAGTCAAATGTCCCCCTCGGCCCTAATCCATCTTTGTTCGAACCATTTCTTCGTAGATAAAGTGTATAAATGTATTTGTAAATTTATTTCGGACACATGTTACTTCCCCTACGAAGTTTTACGCATATAAAATAGTCTTTAGACAGAACTAATAGTTAATTATTCCTTCATACTAATCGCTTTTAGTTGACAAGGGGCCATGCACTTCAGACGTCACACATTTTTCTTTTGCTTATAACAAAAATTATAATGCAAATAATGACTAAATTCCCTTCCTTCTTTATTATATTTCTTTATTCTTTTGTTATTTTTGTCCAGAAAGTAAAAGAATTTTTTTTCTTTTTTCTGAGGATATTTTCGTTTTGTTCAGATTGCAATAGGAACATTTTATGTTGTTGTCCAGAGTTGATCGTTCGATTCTTGCTTATCCAAATTTTTACGTGACATTAAGCATATTTCGGAACTAAATCCATGAAATGCTTTAATTAAACGAAAACTCAAATTGAGCATTTCCGAAATTTTAAACTTGATTTCAACTTCTTACATCTATTTTATATGAAAGCTTTCTTAAAAATTAGAAATTACGTGGTATGCTTGCATGCATAACTAAATAAGATAGAATGAATATTTGTCAAATTTTAGGTTAGTATTGTTTTCAAATTTTTTAGAAACTTTAAAATTTCGTTCATTTCATTGGTGGCAAAAGAGAAAATTCACAAATTTAACTCAGAAGGTTTCATTGAGAGTTCTGTCAGATGTTAATTATAGTCATGGTACCTTGGACCAATCAAATTTTTGATATAATAAACACTCTTTCACGTTTGCTCACACATAGACACAACTCATTCTTTTATCAATCCAGGGATGCCACATAAGTCACATCCCTCTTAACCAAAGATTTGCTCAGTTGCACCTGATTGGTCAATCGAGTCTTTTTTTTTTAAACACGGGAGGACAAAAAGCCAAATCGGATTTCTATCATATCCATTGTTCCTCTTATTGTTATTAAATTGCTTTAAAATTGTAATTGCTTCTCTATTGTTTCTTGGAAAAGTATTGTGTCTTTTTGCGATGACGTATGTTTTTTCAAATAAAATATTATGCCCCTGTTTGGATACGATGCTCAGCTATTGCTCATTGCGTGAAATTCTTTAGCCTGACTTTACTTTCATGCTCGTTTATATGGCGGCTTACCGCTCTACCAGTTTCTTCAAGAAAGACTTTGCCACAATATTAAGGCATTTTATATACTCCCGGATCACTAAGAGGTGGCGGTTAGTCATTACGGTTGTTTAGATGTTGTTCCATTCTCGCAGGTGGCTCAAATATAGTTTGGATGCTGTGTTTGGTAAAAATTCTTACTACTTTTTCTCTAAAAAACATCTCTGACCATCCTCTCAGCAATAAAATGATTTCATTCTTATCTGGAAGATATAATGTTCCAGCAGCTCCCGCCAAAATCCCGAAACAAGAAGTCGCAATTAATGTGGAATCCACAATATTGTAGACTTCTAGACAAAAAAGCGAATGATGTAAGACATAAGACGGCCAACACCTTACACAAATCCCAACTTCCCTCCTCAAACTTAAAAAACAAGTAAAAAGAGCAATTAACGAAACAAGCAAATTTAATTACTTGTAAACTTTCTTATAAATTGATAAATAAATTATTCGAAAAGTTTAGCCATTTAAGATTGAAAAAATAATAAATAAATAATTTTACCGTTTGATCAGTAACTTTAAAATTAATGAAATTGATTGTAATTAAAGTTTTATAAATGATTTAAAATTTAATTGCGAGCAGAAAAAATTAAATTCATTAACGCCGATGATAATTTAATCATTGATTTATCCGCAAGATCGAAGGAAACCCAATTTGAGAAAAATGTTTGCCAACTTTTGCAAAGTTTCTTCTCCATCAACCTAGATAAAAATATTATTTGAAGTTAATGTAATGCTGATTGCATAAACAACATTTCCTAAATGTTGAAGTCTTAGATAAATTTATAACCAAGTTGTATGCCTGAGAGCTGACTCTTATCAAATGTAAATACTTCAAAACTAGAATTTTAACACCTTCAATGTAAGATACAAGAATAGAAGTGTAGATTATATAAGCGAATGAGGCAGTTAAATATTCATTAGTGAGATTTTTAATAAAATTCTATATTGACACATTGATCAGTTTGTCCTCTAACTAGAGAAAACAAGGATTGTCTGTAATATGTTTTTGTCATTAGCCTTTGTCCTGAATTTTATTGGTGAATATAATGATATAATATATCTAGAATATTGATAAATTTATTTAGCATATATGGTAGTCTACTTAACTGTGAAGATTCACATATATTAAGTAGGGTTCACACTGTACTTATAGCCTTACAATTAAGTAATATAAAGTAATTTTAGTTATTAATGCATGAATCCCTCAAAATCCTTATTCTACTAATGGAATATAGACTTAAATAGCATTGTAAAATCGATTTTCACCTAAATTGCAACATTTACTTGAAATATTGATTGTTGCCATTTAATTATCCGCCATTTTAAAGAAAATTTTCAAATTTTGGACATATGGAAAATTTTAATTCAACTGGAACTAAACTGGAGCCACCTGATATCTAACAAAGACCTTAATACAATAAAAATCTTAATAATAGCATAAAAACTATGTCTGGCCCTTTTCTGGACAGCTAAGAGGATACAAACAAAAATATCAAATTTGAAAACCGTTCAAATGACGTACACACCTTAGCAAAAAGGAAATTTAAAAAATTTATATTTCGGGGAATACACGAAATTTCGATTTGCCCCTCACTGGGCTACGAATAGCGTACAAACAAAATTATTTGGTATATAAATAGTACAAAGACGTAAAAGCGTACGAAAAACGATAATTCGAAAAATTAAAATATCCAGCAAATTGTTTGCCAGCCATGAATATTTGTTTATTTCATAAACAATTTATATAAACAAATGTACATTTTGGGTGTTTTGAGGCGAAATGAAATCATTTTTTCTTCTGACCTTGCTAAATAATGTAGCCAATGATGTTTCCTGAAAAAATTTCGCCATGAATGAATAATAGCTTATTTTATAAACAAATTATTTTAATAAATTCACATATAAGTTGTTCTTAACAAAAATATGACTTTTCTGCTGCTGATATTGTTGTCCTTATATAGAAAAATGTTTCCATGCATCACTAATAGTTTATTTTATGAACAAATGTACATTGCAGATATTAATAGGCAGACAAAAATCGTTCTTCTTTTATTTTTTTTAAACTATATTGACAATGAATTATCTAGATAAAATTTATTTATGTCTCTCTATTTGCTTCAGGCATTTATAAGCAGGAAAAATCGTTCTTTCATCAAGTCTCGTTAAAATTCTATTGTGAATGATGCTCTTTCACAAAATTTAGAGATTTTACAACTAGTTTATAAAATAAACAAATATTGATAGGTGACGAAAAGATTTTCAGAAAACATTATTCGTGATATAATTTCAGCAAGGTCAGAAAGAAAATCGATTTCCTTTCGCTTAAAACACCCAAAATAAACATTTGTTTATATAATTTGTTTGTAAAGAAAAAAAATAACATTTAGTCTCAAATTTCGATATTCATGTATTATCCGAACGATGAAAGCAAGAAATTTCACATCAGAAATATGCTTTGAAGACGAATAATCCCGAATAATAAGAAATAATGAGGATAATAAATAAAAAATAAATAAATAAATAATAACAAATAATTTTAATACAATTTGTTAAATCCGAAGCAGAAGTATCAGACAAATTTTGTCTGGAATAAATAAAAATGAAATTAAAAAAATCGTCATTATTTCGCTGTTTGTATTAAAATTAAAATTAAATAAACAAAAAAATAAAAAATCTACTCTCGCAGTTTGCTAAAAAATTTGGTCCTGAATCTTTTACAAAAAAATTTTTAATCTGTGCATAATTGCGTTCTAAACGTAATTTTGAACCTCGTTTTTCGATTTAACCTCACTCTGCGATGGCACAAAAATTTTATTTGCCCCTAGCTGAGCAACTCAAGAGGTGGAAAAGAAAAAATTAAATTTAAAAGCAGTAAAAACGACGTACAAACGTAGCGATAAATAATATTACAAATATTTAAATTTAGGGGAGCGGGTGGGTGACTCTACATTTTGGTTGGCCCTATCCGGGCAATCAGAGGTTACCAAAGAAAATGTTGGTGGTACAGACCCCACCTAATATTGAGTGCAGATTTTCTACAATATATCCGAACTTTGGGCTTTTTGATTTTTTCGCGTAACAAAGGATGTTTTTTGGCTCTTTCCTTTTCACAAAAAATAATTATTTGTGGAGATTCTAACTTACATTGACGCAGAACTTAAACTTTCTAAAATCATAGAATAGTAATACTTTAACTAGATTGATGAAATGTCGTGTTGGCGTTATTAGCAGAGGCTCTTTTCTTAACGTTAAGGGCTAAAGCCCGAATTGATGTTTATGGAAAGATAGAGACTCAGAATATTTATTGACAATTAAAAAATTTTAAAGACTTTTTTTTGTTCCAGCCCCTGTAACGTTCTAAAGAGTGGGTGTTGTTTAACGTCAACTGATCGAACCCAACATTTCTTAAATGATTTACAGCCTATAGCCTACCAATATACGATTGTGTTCTTTAAAAAAAAATGCATTCATTTATTTCTTGTTACAGTTTTAAGCTCGCAGTCTGAACGTTTGTCTGATGGTGACACTAATCCTGGTTTTTCTCGTTCTGAACCTTCTTCCTCTGAAATTCCGCATTCTCCTGGCAGGTCTCTTCCTCCTGCCAGAGTACGCTCTTCCGTCGAGTCTCCTTCTGCCAGCCCTCCTCTTCGTGAAAGGTCTAGGTCTCCAACGCTTAAAAGAGCCTTTCCCAACATACTTGGATATCCATTTGAAGAACTTGAGTCTATTCGACTGATACCCGAAAGAAATCAAAGACGGACATTTATAATTCGAAAATATACTTTTCCTCCCGATAAACCACTTTGTTTAAAAACCAAATATAATGCACATTCGCCTATGCCAACAGAAGAACGAATTGTTTTATCAGCGTCGAATGGTGACGTTTGTGCAATTTTGGAAAAAACATTGAGGGGCCAACTTTATTTTCGCGCATTGTTTTTACCTAGTTTTTTAGGAAGAGAACGTGCAAAAATAAACATGATAAGCGGAGCAGTTCATAAAATGACCAAAGAAGAAAAGGCGGAATGTCCTGTAACTAACCACGTCTCAATCAGAAAGAATTTTACAGTATATCGTGTGTGAACAACGATTTTTCACACCGTTAATAAAAAAAGTATAGCTTTGCCAGATCTTAATCGGAAATTTTACAAATTTATTAAACAAACATCAGTAAAATTTTTTTAAATGTGACAGCTTACAATAAAATATGCTACTTTGAATCAAATAAAGAATAAAAAAATTTTAAACTGACTATTTTACTGAAAAATAAAGCCTTGAATCGTTTTAATTTTAGAGTTCTAAATTTAAATTTGTGACTATAATTTGAATTCAGTTATAGATAAAAAAATTAATTTGTAATTGAAAGTGTTAAATTTTGCTTTACCTTTAACGATGGAACAGGTACTAAATTAAAACTTTGGAAATTATTATAGCTCAAAAAATTGACAGTTAAAACAATGCAATCATTCAATTATTCGAGACTAAAATTTCCAAACGTTTTTTTTCAATATAGCCTCCCTGCCTCTATTTGAGCTTCTTCATTTTTTAAAAATGCATTCGAATAATTTTTTTGCGCTTCGGTCTCAACTGAGTTTGCATGTCATATTAATTTCTGTAGTCATAATTGAGTTTGCTTATTCATATATTGCAAAATAAAGTCAAAATTGTATTCTTCATAATTATTATTTTGTATACCCTAAGAAATTTATGATCTATAGTTTTATCAATTTAATAAATTGCCCATAAAACGGAAAAATAGAGTAGTAACACTTGAAATTCCTCAAATTTTAAGTCACAATATGTTTTATTTTCAAGAAATTAGTTTGCTTTGGAACCCAAAAGGAGTTTCTATCAAATAGATGTACATTTTAATTTTAAACTAAGACAAGATCAGATTTAGTCAATAAAAAATAATTTCTTACTATAAAAGACGATTAAAATGATAAATTGCCAATTTTAACCAGCTAAATTACTCAAAATATTATTTTTATCTTAGTTATACTGAAATCTCAGTATCAGTCCTTATTTTTAATTTATATCCGAGACTCAATCAATTTCAAGAATCAGACAATATCATTTATTTGGAGAGCTTGGTCAAATCAACTTATTTTTTCAAATTATAATTTATAATAATAATACTTATTAAACTAAATTCTTTATAATTATGAAAAACAAAAAAATTTAATTCCTTTGTTTTTAATAATCTTAGGGCATCTGAGGGCATCTTTAAAATTCATTTTTTAACAAGTGTCTAAAAGACAACATTTGTTTAAAAGCTTCTGTGCGCAGCATAATATTAATTATTTATATTGTTAACTAAATTTTTTATTATCACATTAATCAGTTCGTCTTCGAATCTGAAAAAATTAAGATTACTTGTATTCTGCTTTTATTATTGTATAACTATAATTTTGTTAAATTTATTTTAGCCATATGGTACCGTCTAAAATGTAAAGGTTTATGCATATGAAATAGATTTCAGACAGTACTTATCGTTTATTATTTTTTAATATCAATCGATTATCCAATTGCAAAAATATGAAGTAATTTTGCTTCGTGTAATTGTTTTGTGTTTTAGACCATTTTACAACTTTCGATAATGGCATCGCGATCTGCGAAACATTTCTTAATAGCACACTTTTTTAAACTTACATGTAACGTTTTGCTTTTTAGATTTCTTAGATAATCATAAAACTGTTAATAATTACGCAAATTGTAATTTTTTCTAAACATTTACAATATAATATAATGATGGATGATCCATTCACAAAAACATAAAAAAATTGTTTCCATGATATTTGTATTTATAGTTTTTTAAAATTTTAGAACATATGAACCACATGTTCCAACGTATTTAAGACTTTTTTCGAGGTTTGCAAC
This sequence comes from Druon quercuslanigerum, assembly GCA_010014905.2. Lineage (NCBI taxonomy): Eukaryota > Metazoa > Arthropoda > Insecta > Hymenoptera > Cynipidae > Druon > Druon quercuslanigerum. The sequence continues at coordinate 8,707 of JAAAKG020149425.1, forward strand.
CATTAACTAACAAAAATTAAAATTAAAAACATTTAAATACAGAATCCATGCAAAATAATGCCAAGAATCTAACAATCAAATTTGGACAACTGCCATAAAATGTTTCCATTGCAATATGAAACAAAATTCTCCTGTGCGAGAAATTATTTTCCTTTTTGAACATAAATAAAAAAGAGGAAAGAAAAATGAGACAGCAACAAACAAAATCCCCTTTCTTCTCTAGTTTATTTTTCTTCTTTTTTTTATTTTTACCCATAAAGGAAAAGATTTTTTTTTTCTGAGAATATTTTTTTTTTTTCAGATTGCAATGGTAACATTTTATGTTGTTGTCCTAATATGATCGTTAGATTCTTGGTTATATTTTTGGGAATTCGGCAGATTACTTATCAATTAAAAAATAAGATTCTTATAACGATAACAACTTTCTCTGGTCTAATAAGAAATTGCAATCCGAATTTTTACTTGATATCAAGTATATTTCGAAACTAATCCATGAAGTTCTTAGATCAGACGAAAATTCAAATAGAGCATTTTCCAAATTTTACACTTTATTTCCAGATGTGAATTATAGTCATGGTAAATTTGACCAATCAAATGTTTAATTTAATAAATTTCGGAGAAAGTGCTCTTAACCGACATATTTCCAAAAGTGCATGAATACAGTCTTCTTAACCAAAGATTTGCTGAGTTCCTATTAATGTTAATAAGGTGTTTTAAAATTGTGATTTCTTCTCTATTTTTTTTTAATATTGGGTGTTTTGGCGATGACGTTTGTTTTTTCAAATAAAATGTTATGTTTTGTTTCGATATGATGCTCATCTATTGTTGATTGCGTGAAATTTTTTATCCAGACTTTACTTTCATGTGGCTTATTCCTTGCCCAGTTAGAGAGACAACCTTAGGGTTGTTTAGAAGTTGTTCCATGCTCAAACGTGGCTTAAATATAGTTTGGATGTTGTGTTTGGTGAGAATTCTTCCTATTTTCTCTCTAAAAACATCTCTGACCATCTTTTTGACAATTAAATGATTTTAATCATATCTGAAAGCCATAATTGTCCAGTAGCTACCGCCAAATCCCGACAGAAGAAGTCATAAGTAATTTGGAATCCACAATATTGTACCCTTGCACCCCAAAAAGCAAATGAAGTACGACAGAAGACGGTCAACATCTTACACAAAGCTCAACTTCCCTCGTCAAAATTACAAAACTAGTAAAACCAGCAATAAAAGTACTCAATCAAAATAAATATATAATATAATTATCCGCTTATACCTGAGGATACAAAAAACTTGATAGCTAAACAATATACAAATTATTTCCTACTATTCCCATCTCTACAGGATGTTAGGGACTCTCAATCATCCACAAAAACAACATTCAATTTAGATTGATCGTCAGCGCAATAAACTCAGCAACCTACAACCTAACACACTTCCTGGCAATGGAACTAAATCCTTTCACAGGAACTCTATGTCCAAAACATTATTTCACTCATGTCCAAAACTATGTTTGGATTATTTCCCAACTTTTTCTGTTTTTTTATTAGTTTGTTATTAGATACCAATAAATATCTCTATTGTATTTGCAGCAGAATTAATTTGTTTTTAATAATAAAAAATTGGTGAATAATTAGCATCTTTATCTTGCTCCACCCATCCCTAAATACGGCTTAGGAAGAAAAACGAAAAAACCAGAGATTTCAAAGGTATTCGAACCAGTTCTAATTCGAATCAACAGCTCAATTTTGCGCTATTTTCTGGATCTTTCTTCTAATATAATTTCACTTTGTAACAAAACAAAATTAATTAATGTAAACATTTATGTAAACATTTTTATAAATTGATAAATAATTTATTCGAAAAGTTTAGCCATTTTAAACCTCAAAAATGTCGAAATAACAAGCGATCAGAAATTGTAGGGTTTGCTAAATAACATCATTTACAGAATTCATTAATTTAACCGCTTGATCAGTAAGTTTCAAATTCATGAAACTAATTGTAAATAAAGTCTCAAAAATGATTTAAACTTCAATTGCGAAAAAAAATCATAAGCGACGCTAATACTTTAAATATTAATTATCTGCAAGATCGAAACAAACCTAATTAAAGAAGAATTTTTGCGATTAATATTTCATTTCTACATTAGTTTTACCTAAATCTTATTTTCTTTATACTTGAATATTCGTACCAGTCGTTATCTTTTATTTGTATCACAACATGATTCATATCATTTTTTCGAATATTGCCAACTTTCGAGAGGTTTCTTCTCCATCGACCCAGATAAAAATATCATTAGAGGTTACTCTACAAGTGATTGAATAAGCAAGATTTCATAAATGGTGTAATAAGTCTTAAATAAATTTATAACCAAGTTTTATGCCTGAGAGCTGACTCTTATCAAATGTAAATACCTCAGAACGAGAATTTCAACACCTTTAATGTATGATACAACAACTGAAGTGTAGATTATATAAGCTAATGAAAAAGTTGAATATTCAGCAGTAAGATTTTTAATTAAATTCTTCTTTGATACATTGTTTAATCTTTCCTGTAACTCGAGAACATGAAGATTGTCTGTACTATGTTCTTATCATTGGCCTTTGTCCTGAATTTTATAGGTAAACATAATAATTCAATGTATCTTTAATATTGATAAATTTATTTTGCACATATGGTAGTCTACTTAACTGAGAAGATTCAAATATATTAGGTACAGTTCTCCCTGTACTGGTAGCCTTATAATTAAGTAATATAAATTAAAATAAACCAATAGTGGTAAGAAAAAAAATTAAAATGTTACTTATTCTACAAATGAAAAATTTAGCGTAATTTATATCCATTTTTAAATGAATAAAAGCTGCTAATATGCTTTCACATATATAAACTTACATAATCCACGTTATTTATATTTTATTTAAAAAGTGAAAAAAAATTTTTTTTAATGTCCTTTATGCATACATTTATCCGTCGATTGTACTGTTTACACATTTAATATTTTCGTGTGCACCCTCTTAGAAACCTAACTAGGGGAAAATAAAAAATTCTAGCAAATTTAAAAAATTTTAATTTCGTGGGAATACACGAAATTTCGATTTGTCCCTCATTTGGCAACCAAGAAGGTACAAACAAAAATATTGGATGTACAGCCAGTACAAACGAGAAACAATCGTTAGCAAGCAAAAAAATAGAAACATTACAATTCGTGGGTTTCAAACAAAATTTTTATTTGCTGGTACAAAGACGTAAAGGCGTATGCAAAAAGAAAATTCAAATATCCAGCCAATTTTTCGCCAGCCATGAATATTTGTTTATTTCATATATAATATATATAAACAAATTTTCTTTTATTATTTTTCAAACTATATCCACAAAGAATGAATTGTGTAGATAAAAGTTAGTTATGCCTCACTATTTGTTTTACTTTATAAACACATTGGGTAAACAAATGCACATTCTAGGCATTTACATGCAGGAAAAATCGTTCTTTCATTTATTCTGGTTAAAATTGTATTGCGAATGATGTTCTTTCACAAAATTTAGAGATAAAATGGAATTTAAAAAAATTTATAAACGAATTATAGTAAAACAGCACATTGTGGGCGTTTATAATCAGAAAAACAATATTCTTTCTTGTATTCTTGTTTTTACAACGTGATTATAAAATAAAGAAATATGTGTTAAGTGGCGAAAAGTTTTTCAGGATACATTATTGGCGATATAATTTTAGCAAGGTCAGAAGAAAAAACAATTTTCTTTTGTTTGAAACATCTAAAATAAGCATTTGTTTATACAACTTGTTTCTAAAGTACACAAGCATTGATGATTTGAAAAATTTCTTCAGAAAACATTATTGGAAATATAATTTTAACAAGCTAGGAAGAAAAAGCGTTTTCTTTTCGCCTAAAAACGTCCAATGTGCATTTTTATATACAATTTGTTTATAAAGAAAACAAATAACATTTAATCTTAAATTTTGATATCCAAATATCATCTTAACGATGAAAGGAAGCAATTTCAGAGCAGAAATATACTTTGAAGGCGAATAGCCCCTAATATCGAGTATTTGTTAATTCTGTTTGTTAAATCCAAGGGACAATAAGTATAAGACAAATTTGCTTTAAAATAATAATAAAATAAACAAAAAAATAATAAATCTACTCTCATAATTGAACCTCGTTTTCCGCATTCACCTCACTGTGCGATAGCACGAAATTTCAATTTGCACCCAGCTGGGCAACTCAAGCGGTGCAAAAGAAAAAAACAAATTTAAAAACAGTAAAAAATACGTGCAAAAGTATGGAAAAATAAAATTAGGAAAGTTCAAATTGGGGTAGGTGTGATTTTAAATTTTTTGGTTTGTCCCTATCCGGGCAATCAGAGGGTACAGAAGAAAATATTGCTGATACATACAGTACAATTAACGTACAGCTAAATGCAAAAATAAAATTTGAAAAATTTTAATTTCGGGTAAATACGTAAAGTTAACCCTCATTCCCTAACCTAATATTTCCCCTAATTTTGTAAACATGTGATACAAACAAAAATATTAAATTCATAAACAGTACAAATTACGTGCAAACATGTTTCGAAGACTACGTAAAAGGTTTGAACTTCGCGTGGCCAACTATTTCTTTTTCAAGAAAAATCTCCCCTAACCAGCTACCACAAAAAAGGATTTTGTTTTTGACCTAATATTGCGTGCATAATTTGTGCAATAGATCCAAATTTTGGGCTTTTTGCTTTTTTCGGGAAACAAAGGACATTTTTTGGCTCTTTCCTTTTTTAAAAAAAAACGTTAAATAGATTTATGTAATGTCGTCTTAGCGTTATTAGCAGGGGCTCTTTTCTCAACGTGTAGGGCTAGAGCCGGAATTAAAGTTTCTTTACAGATAAAGAATCAGAATATTTATAGACAATTAGAAAATTTCAAAGACGATTTTTTTTCAAGCCCTCTTAACGTTCTAAAGAGTGGGTGTTGTTTAACGTCAACTGATCGAACCCAATATTTCTCAAGTGATTTACAGCTTATGGCCTACAAATATACAGTTGTCTTCTTCAAAAAAATGTATTCTTCTATTTTGTGTTACAGCTTTAAGCTCGCAGTCTGAACGTTTGTCTGATGGTGACACTAATCCTGGTTTTTCTCGTTCTGAACCTTCTTCCTCTGAAATTCCGCATTCTCCTGGCAGGTCTCTTCCTCCTGCCAGAGTACGCTCTTCTGTCGAGTCTCCTTCTGCCAGCCCTCCTCTTCGTGAAAGGTCAAGGTCTCCGAGGCTCAAAAGGACCTTTCCCAACATACTTGGATATCCATTTGAAGAACTTGAATCTATTCGACTGACACCCGAAAAAAATCAGAACCGGATATTTACACTTCGGAAATATACTTTTCCTTCCGATAAATCAATTTGTTTAAAAACCAGATACAATGTATATGTGTCCATACCAACCGATGAACGAATTGTGTTATCAGCGTCCAATGGTGACGTTTGCGCAATTTTGGAAAAAACAGTGGCGGGCCGACTTTATTTTCGCGCATTGTTTTTCCCTAGTGTATTTCGAAGAGAACGTGCAAAATTTAACATATTAAGCGAACTAGTTCATAGAATGAGCAAAGCAGAAAAGGCGGAATGTCCTGTAACTAACAACGTGTCAATCACAAAGAATTTTAAAGTATATCGTGTGTAACTCCCGATTTTTTAAACTGTTAATAAAAAAACGTATAGCTTTACCAGATCTCGTGATTTCTAATCGGCCTTTATTATTAGCGCATGCTGTTGCATAAACCTTTTAAATTAAGATTCAAAACATAGACAAATTTGATTTTAAATTCATCTTTTAGGATGACCAAATTACTAAAAGCGGGAAAATCACCCGGAACTTCTTTAACTATGGCAAAAATAATCGGTAAAATTTTAGAGTTCTAAATTTAAATTTGTGACTGCATTTTAAATTCATTTACAGATAAAAAAAATAGTTTGTGCATGAAAGTTTTAAATCTGGATGTACCTAAAACAATGAAATAGGTACTAATTTTGAACGTCGAAAATTATTATAATTTAAAAAGTGAACAGTTAAGAAAATGCAATTATTCAATTATTCGAGATTAAAATTGCCAAACGTTTTTTTGTCAATATAGCCACCCTAAATCTATTAGAGCTTCTTCATCATTTCTGTAGCTATAATTGTGTTTGCTCATTCATATATTGCAAAATAAACTCAAAATTGTATTCTTCATAATTATTATTTTATTTACCCTTAAAAATTGATGGATGATTTTAAATTAGAACAAGTTCAGATTCAGCTAAGAAAAAATACTTATCAGGTGTGAAGGAAATTGATTAATATGTTAAGGATTTTAAGCTTTTGACTTCTGTCCAGAATGTTATTTTCATTTTAGTTATACTGAAATCTTAGTATTAGCCGTTATTTTTAATTTATATCAAAGAATCAATCAATTTCGAGAATCAGAAAACATAATTTATTTTGAAAACTTGGTAAAATCATCTTATTTTGTATAATTATAATTTATAATAATAATAATAATACCTGTTAAATTAAATTGGTAATAATTATGTGAAACAAACAATTTTAACTCCTTTATTTTCAAAAATCTTATGGCATAACAGTTTCATTATATGTGTAGATCAGACTTCGAGAATGATTGAGTCATCTTTAGAATCCATTTTTTAACAAGAGTCTAAAAGGCAATATTTGTTTTAAAGCTTCTCTGCGCTTGCCATTAAATCCCACGAAATTTCATTATTGTCTCGAAATACATGAAAAGCCTAAAATCTTTTTATATACCCATAAAAGCATATTCTGTCTTAAAATTCCTTAGAATATTAGAAATCCTTGAAAAAATTATTTTGAAATGTTAAGATTAAAAGGAATCCTTCAGATTTTAGAAATTCATATGAAATACTTTTAAATCCCGTGGCACATCCTCTGTAATTTGTTAGTCACAAATTACAGAGATTGATAATAATTTTTTTTAAATGTTAATATTTCAGAGCGATAAAGCTCACGCTTTTAATATAAGGGATAACAATACACTAAAGATTATATAAGCTAATAATGCAGCGAAATATTCATTATTTATATTGTTAACTAAATTCTTTATTAATACTTTAACCAGCTCGCCTTCAAATCTGAAAAAATTAAGATTTCTTGTATTCTGCTTTTATTATTGTTTTAAATCATCAACTTTACTGGTGAATATAATAATATAGTATTTTGGGTGTTATTCGTGTGCAAAACTACGAATTTTGCCGACGTTTCGTGAACATTGCAGTTCACTTCTTCAGGGCTGACCAGAAACTGAGGTATCAGGTTATGTTGTTCTTATATATACTCTTTATGATGCCTGCGATTGGCCAGAGCGCCCCACCATGGAGAAATGACGCACCTGATTCGCCAATCAAGTCTTATTTAAAAAAATCCAAGAGGATGGAAACCCAAATCGGATAGGTGTTATGACCATTGTCCCTATTGATGTTATTACGGTGCTTTAGGATTTCGATTGCTTCTCTGTTTTTTTAGAAAAATATTGTGTGTTTTTTCATTGACGGTTGTTTTATCAAACTAAATTTTATATCCTGTTCCGATATGATGTTCAGCCAATGCTGATTGTGTGAAATGTTTAGGACTAACTTTACTATCATGTTCCTTTATACGTTGGCTCACCACTGTCCCGGTTTCGCCAATACAGACTTTGCCACAACAACAAGCGATTTCATATACTCCTGGATCATTGAGACTTGCCTTTTTGTATTTAGGGTTGTTTAGAAGTTGTCCTATCTTCCCAGGTAGTTAAAATATGGTTTGGATGTTGTGTTTGTTGAGAATTTTTCCGATTTATTATGTGACACCTTGGATGTAGGGTAGGACGGTGGTCGTTTTTCTCTCTCTTTCTTTTTAATGTTGTTTTGAATTGTTTTCTTAGGTTTATTTTCTTATTGCTTTAATAATTTGTTTGATTGTGTAATCGTTTTGCATTATGAATTCTTTAACATTTTTTAATTTCTTTTGTAAACTACCTTTATCTCTTATGGAGATCGCTTTGTATACATAGAAGTTGATGACCGATTCTTTTTGAGATGGGTGATGGTGAGAAGAGGCATGTAGGTATCTGCTTGTATGGGTGGGTTTTCTGTAAACTTCATGTCTTAATGTCCTATCTGATTTTTTGTAAACTAGTACGTCCAAGAAAGGCAATTTTCCGTTTTTTTTAATTTTCATGGTGAATTTGATATTAGGATATAATTGATTGATGAAATCGACAAACTTATTTAGTTTATTTAGTCCATGTCGCTAGATGACAAAAGTGTCGTCCACGTAACGGAACCAAAATTCTGATTAAAGCTTGAATTGATTGAAGATTTTGGTTTCTAGATGTTCCATAAAGAAGTTTGCTATTACAGGTGAGATTGGAGATCCCATTGCTGCTCCTGAGCTTTGCTCATAGAATTTGTTGTTAAAAGAAAAGTTATTATTACTGAGACAGTGATGTATGAAAGGTATGAGCTCGGAGGGAAAGTTTGCAAAAGATTTAATAATATCAATTGTACCAGCGATTGGTACTTTCGTAAAGAGAGATGTTACGCCGAAACTAAGCATGGTGTCTTGGGGATGAATAAGAATCTGTTGTATCTTTTTCATAAAGTCAAAAGTGTTTTGGATGTGAGTACCAGAGTTTCCTGTGAAAGGATTCAGTTTATTGGCGAGGAAGTGTGCTAGCTTATAAGTAGGTGAGTTTATTGCGCTGAGGATCGGTCTGAGTGGAATGTTGTTTTTGTCGATTTTTGGGAGTTTGTAGTATGGGAGAGATGTGATTAGTACGTATTGAATTAGATATTGTTTCTCTGTCACGTTGAGTGTTTTTTAGAAGGGTTTTTGTTTTACTATTGTTTTTGTGGTGTCTCTTAATTTTGTTATTATAGGTTTCTTTATTTATTATTAATGCTGTGTTGCCTTTATCTGCGGGTAATATTATATTTTATTTATTCTGATTGAGTTCTTTAATTGCGATTTTTTCCTGTTTTGTTAAGTTTGAGAAGGGCATTTGGGCTTGGCGTAAAATTTTGGCCGTCCTACGTTGTATGTCATTCGCGTTTTCAGGTGGAAGGGTATAGATTATTGATTCCAAATTACTTGATGATTTCTTCATTCGGGATTTTGGAGCAAGCTACTGGAAAATTGTGTGTTTTAGATAAACCTGAAATCATTTTATTGCTAAGAAGATGGTCAGAGATGTTTTTTACTGTGTTAGTTATAGTGTTTGCCTTACTGGAAGTAATTTGTCAAATTTTATTTTTTGCTCTTGTATTTGAAGATCTTTAATCCGTTGGGATTGGTCAAATGATATGCGATCTAATTTAGACCAAATGTCAAATCTGAGCTGATTAGATAGAAAAAGATGAAGTTTTAATGTTTTTTTGGAGGTAATGTGTAAGACAAATTTGGTGTGTTGTATTCTTTCTTTTAAGAGAAGCAAACTTGTTTTATGCAAAATTGATTTGGATTTTGATGTTCTCAAATTCATTTTCAATTGTAAGAATTTTTGAACGATGTATTAGTTTCAGGTCAGCCCTGAAGAACTGAACTGCAATGTTCACGAAACGTCGCCGAAATTTGTAGTTTTGTACACGACTGAAACCCGAAATATCTTTTTTTAACATTTAGAGTAGTATTTTTAAAAAATTGTTTGGAAACTTTAAAATTTCGTTCATTTCATTGGTGAAAAAATAGAAAATTGAAAAATTAACCTCTGATGGTTTTCTGAAAAGTTGTGCTACTTGTGAATTAAAGTCATGCTAACTTTGACCAATCAAATATTTAACATAATAAACTTTCGGAGCAAATGCGCTTAACCGACATGTTTGCAAAAGCGCATGTTTACAGCCCTCTTAACCAAAGATTTGCTAACTGAGCTACTGAGCTTGATGTTTTAGGTTATTTTGTTTTTATATATACTCTCTACGATGTCTGTGATTGACCAGAGCGCCCCACTTTCGAGACTGGTTGCACCTGATTGGTCAATAGAGCCTTTTTTTAAACCGGTGAGGACCGAAAGCCAAATCGGGTTGCTATCATATCCATTGTTTCTATTAATGTTATTGAGGTATTTTAAAATTATGATTGGTTTTCTATTTCTTCTTGAAAAAATATTGTGTGTTTGGTGATGACTTCTGTTTTTTCAGATGAAATCTTAAGTCCTGTTCCATTCACGCAAGTGAGAATTCTTCCTATTTGTTTTCTGAAAAACATCTCTGATCATTCTCTCAGCAATGAAATGATTTTATTTATATCTGAAGGCCATAAGTTTCCAGCAACTCTTACCAAAAACCCGAAAGCTGAATTCATCAGTAATTTGGAATCCACAATATTGTAGACTTCCAGCCAAAAAAGCGAATGATGTACGACATAATATGGCCAACATCTTACGCAAAGCACAACTTCCCTCCTTAAACTTAAAAAAACAAGTAATCCAGCAATTTAAGAACTCAATAAATAAATAAATATATAATATAATTAACTGCTTATACCTGAGGATACAAAAAACTTGATAGCTAAACAGTATACAAATTATTTCGTATTAATCCCATCTCTACAGGACTTTAAGAACTTCCAAACATCCACAAAAACTACATTCTATTCAAACAACCTAGCACACTTTCTCACAATAGAACTAAATGCGTTTACAGGAAAAAATATGATTCAAGTCAAAAAATCTATTTTTGGACTTTATAAAAAAAAATCAGAAAACCAAGGATTTAAAGGGTATTTGAACCAGTTCTCGTTTAAATTAACAGCTAAATTTGGCGCTATTTCCTGGATTTTTGTTCTAATATAATTTCACTTTGTAGCAAAAAAATGTAATCATTTGTAAACTTTCTTATAAATTATTCGAAAAGTTTAGCCTTTTTAAACTTTGAAAATTTCAAAATAACAAGCGATTAGTAAGTGTAGGGTTTGCTGAACAATTTCATTTGCAGAATTCATTAATTTAACCGTTCGATCAGTTAGTTTGAAATTAATAAATTTGATCGTAAATAAAGCTTCAAAAATTATTTGAATTTCAGCTGCCAAAAAAAATATAAAATCATAAACAACGATGATAATTTAATTATTGATTTATTTCCAAGATAGAAAGAAACGTAATTTGAAAAAAATGATTGCTATTATTATTTCATTTCTACATTTGTTTTACCTAAATCATTTTTTATTTATACTTAAATTTTCGTATCAGTCGTTATCTTTTATTTATATCGCAACATGATTCCTAAAATTTTTTCTTATAATTCCAAATTTTGAGAGGTTTCTTCTCCATCAACCCAGATAAAAATATCATTTGAGGTTATTACAATACTGATTGAATGAGCAAGATTTCATAAATGGTGAAATCAGTCTTAAATACATTTATAACCAAGTTTGATGCCTGCAAGCTGACTCTTATCAAATGTAAATACCTCAAAACTAGAATTTCCACACCTTTAATGTAAAATACAAGAACTGAAGTGTAGGTAATATATGCTCATGAGTCAGTTAAATATTTATTAGTCAGATTTTTAATCAAATTCTTTAGTGACGAATTGATCAGTTTGTCCTCTCACTCGAGAAAATGAGGATTGTCTGTAAAATGTTCTTATCATTGGCCTCTCTCCTGAATTTCATTGGTGAATATAATAGTATAATATATCTATATTATTGATAAATTTATATCCGAGTTTTGGGATTTTGCTTTTATCGGGTAACAAACGACATTTTTTTGCTGTATCCTTTTCACAAAAAATATTTATTTGTGGAGGTGCTAGCTTACATTGACTTAAAACTTTAACTTTCTAAAATCATAGAATGATTTTTATGAAAAGATAAAGAATCCGATTATTTATTGACAATTACACAATTTTAAAGACGATTTTTCGTTAAAGCCCTCTTAACGTTCTAAAGGGGAGCGGTTCTTTAACGCCAAGTGATCGAGCCCAAAATTTGTCAAGTGATTAACAGCCTATGGCCTACTAGTATAAGATTGTGTTCTTTAAAAAAATGTATTCCTTTATTTCTTGTTACAGCTCTAAGCTCGCAGTCTAAATGTTTGTCTGATGGTGACCCTAATCCTCGTATTTCTCGCTGTGAACCTTCTTTTTCTGAAATTTTGCACTCTCCTGGCAGGTCTCTTTCTCCTGCCAGAGTACGCTCTTCTGTCGAGTCCCCTCCTCCCAGCCCACTTCTTCGTGAAAGGTCGAGGTCTCCGACGCTCAGAAGAACCTTTCCCAATATACTTGGATATCCATTTGAAGAACTTGAGTCTATTCGACTGATACCCGAAAAAAATGATAGCCGGACATTTACACTTCGAAAATATACTTTTCCTCCCAATAAAGCAATTTGTTTAAAAACAAAATATAATGTACATGCGCCCATGCCAACCGAAGAACGAATTGTGTTGTCAGCATCCAATGGTGACGTTTGTGCAATTTTGGAAAAAACATTGGCGGGACAACTTTATTTTCGCGCAATGTTTTTACCTATTGTTTTAGGAAGAGTGCGTGCAAAAATAAACATGATAAGCGGAGCAGTTCATAAAATGACCAAAGAAGAAAAGGCGGAATGTCCCGTAACTAACCACGTCTCAATCAATAAGAATTTTAAAGTATATCGTATGTGAAGCACAATTTTTTACACCATTAATAAAAAACGTATAGCTTTGCCAGATCTCGTGGTTTCTGATCAGCTTTTATTATCAGCTCATTCTTTTGCATATGCTTTTTAAATTAAGATTCAAAACATAGACAAATTTAATTTCGAATAATGAAATCAGCAATTTTAGATGAAATAGGGAATAAAATTAAATTTGAAACAGAATATTGTACTGAAAATGAAAGCCTGGAATCGTTCAAGTTTTAGAGTTCTAAATTTAAATTTGTGACTATAATTTAAATTCAATTATAGATACAAAAATTAATTTATTATTAAAAGTTTTAAATTTAGATTCCGTATAACACGGGAGCAGGTTCTAAATTAAAACGTTGGAAATTATTATAATTCAAAAAGTGTACAGTTAAGAAATGCAATGATTCAATTATTCGAGATTAAAATTTCCAAACATTTTTTTATCAAAACAGCCACCCTGCTTTTACTAGAGCTTCTTCATATTTTAAAAATGCATTGAAATCATTTTTTTGCGCTTTGGTCTTAACTGAGTACGCATGTTTTATTCATTTCTTTAGCTATAATTGGGTTTGCTTATTCATATATTGCAAAATAAAGTAAAAACTTTATGTTTCATAATTATTATTTCATTTACCCTAAGAAATGGATGGTCAATAATTTTTGGTTTGCTATCCGAAAATTTTAATTTTAAACTAAAACAAGTTCAGATTCAGCCTAGAAAAAATACTTTTATTTTTAAAAATATTAGGACATAATAGTTTCATTGTATGTGTACTTTAGCTTCTCTGCGCTTGCCACAAAATCTCACTGAATTTCATTATATCCGAAAAATCTTTAAAAAGCCTAAAATCTTTTTAAATCCCCTTAAAAACATGATCGTGCCTTTAAATTCCTTAGAAAGTTAGAAATTCTTGAAAAAACCTTCTAATACTTTGAAATCCATTAATATCTTAAAAATTATGTTTAAATATTGAAATCAGAAGGAGTACTTCAAAACAAATTGAGGTAATTGCAAACTTACTTATAAATTGGAAAATACATTATTCAACAATTTTAGTTTGCAAAATAACTTCATTTACAGTATTCATTCTTTTAACCGTTGGATTAGTAAGCTTAAAATTATTGAAGATGATTTTAAATAAATTCAAAAACGATATAAAAATCAACTTCAAAGAGAAAACATATAAAATCATAAACGACGATGATAATTTAATTATTTTTTCTAATGTTTCATTTCTACATTGTTTTACCTAAATCTTATTTTATTTATACTTGAAATATAAAAAATATCATTAGATATTACTGTAATGAAGAATTGAAGTCTGGTTAAAATTGTACTGTGAATGATGTTCTTTGACGAAATTCTAAAATAAAATGGAATTCGTAAAATTTATAAACAAATTATATAAAAACGGACAGCTTGAGGTATTTATAAATAGAAAAACAATGTTCTTTCTTGTATTCTTGTTTTTATAATTCGTTTATAAAATAAACAAATACTGATGGGTCGCGAACAGTTTTTCAGAAAACATTATTGGCAATATAATTTTTAAAAGGTCATAAGAAAAAACGATTTTTTTTGCTCAAAACACCATAAATGTGCTTTTATTTACATACTGTGTTTCCAAAATAAACAAGCATTTATGTGTGGCAAAAATTTCTTTAGAAAACCTCATTAGAAATATAATTGCAACAAGTTAGAAAGAAAAAACGGATTCTTTAGGCCTAAAAAAGTCCAAAATCTGCATTTGTTTATATAGTTTGTTTATAAAAAAAAATAGGATTTCATCTTAAATTTTGATTTCCACGTATCATTCTGATGATGAAAGCATGCAATTTCAGAACAGAAATATACTTTTTCGATTTTACCTCACTGGCTGGTAGAAAACACGACGCAGAAACGTATGGAAAAATGAAATTACAAAATTTTTAATTCGGGAGGGGGGGGGGTGACTCTAAATTTTGGTCGGCCCTTATCTGGACAATTAGAGGGTACAAAAGAAAATATTGGTGGTACATACAGTTCTTTTGACGTACAGAAAAATACAAAAATAAAATTGGAAAAATTTTAATTTCTGCGGAATACGTGAAGTTAGCCCACTCCCAACTCAATATTTTTCCTAATTTGGTAACCAGGGGGTAAAAACAAAAATATAAAATTCACAAACAGTGCAGATTACATGCAAACATATTTAGAAAAATTGTTTAGAAAGTTTGAACTTCGGTGGCGAACTTCTACAATGTAAAAATAGATCAATTTAATTTAATAAGCAAGCGGCTATCCTATTGCTTTTTTGTACAAAGTATCCAATATTCAGCTACCACAAAAATGCATTTTAATTTTAACCTAATATTGAATACAGAATTTGTGCAATGTATCCGAATTTTGGGATTTTTCTTTTTTTCCGGTAACAGCGGACGTCTTTCATCTCCTTTACTTTTCAACAAAAATAATTTTTTTGGGAGGTGCTAGCTTACATTAACGTAGAACTTTTACTCTCTGAAATCACAGAATGATAAAAATTGAGCTAAATGTTTCGTCCTCTTTTTCCCTCAGCTTTTTCAGCTCATTAAAAATGTCAGATGTGATTTTATGGCTCAAAACCTTGACGTAGAAAATGACCTGCAATCATAATAACACCCCGTTTGGAATATAATATTTGTGATTGGTATTCTTAAAAAGCTTAAAAACAGACACTTCATTGACAATAAAAAATGTTGGGAAATATTTTTTTATGAAATGTCGTGTTGGCGTTATCAGCAGAGGCTCTTTTCTCAACGTTAAGGGTTAGAGCCTGAATTGATGTTTATGGAATGATAAAGAATCAAAATATTTCTTGACAATTAGAAAACTTCAAAGACTATTGTTTGTTCAAGCCCTCTTAATGTTCTAAAGAGTGGGTGTTGTTTAACGTCAAGTGATTGAGCCCAAAATTTCTCAAGTGATTTACAGCCTGTGGTCTACCAATATACGACTGTGTTCTTTAAAAAATGTATTCCTCTATTTCTTGTTACAGCTTTAAGCTCACAGTCTAAACGTGTGACTGATGGTAACCCTCAGCCAGGCGTTTCTCGTACTGAACCTTCTTCTTCTGAAATTGGACATTCTCCTGGCAGGTCTTTTCCTCCTGCCAGAGCTCATTCTTCTGCCGAGTCTCCTCCTGCCATACCTCCTCTTCGTGAAAGGTCGAGGTCTCCGACGCTCAAAAGAACCTTTCCCAACATACTTGGATATCCATTTGAATAACTTGAGTCTATTCGTCTGATACCCGAAAGAAATCAAAGCCGGAAATTTATACTTCGAAAATATACTTTTCCTCCCGATAAACCACTTTGTTTAAAAACCAAATATAATGCACATGCGCCTATGCCAACAGAAAAACGAATTGTGTTATCAGCGTCCAATGGTGACGTTTTTGCAATTTTGGAAAAAACATTGGCGGGCCAACTTTATTTTCGCGCAATGTTTTTACCTAGTGTTTCAGGAAGAGAACGTGCAAAAATAAACATGATAAGCAAGACAGTTCATAAAATGACCAAAGAAGAAAAGGCTGAATGTCCTGTAACTAACCACGTCTCAATCAGTAAGAATTTTAGAGTATATCACGTGTAAACTACGATTTTTGAAGAAACTGTTAATAAAAAGACGTATAGCTTTGCCAGATCTCGTGATTTCTGGTCAGCCTTTATTATTAGCTCATGTTTTCGCATATACTCTTTAAATTAAGGTTTAAAACATAGACAAAGTAAATTTTGAATTCATCTTTCAGGAGTGCCAATTGAATGAATATGGGAAAATTTTCTGGAATTTCTACAACCATTGCATAAACAACGATTTAAATTTAATTCATTTTTAAAGGAAATTTTAGTTTGGGCCAAGGGGTTAAGCATACAAAAGTTACCCCTGCACGTATCAAGTTCATATTGTCACATTAGATGGGCATAAATGAGAAATAAAATTCCTCTAAAAGATAACTTAAAAATTAAATTTTTAGGGGAGTTATGGGCAAGGAAAGTAAAATAAAAAAGTGTTTTTTCTCGAAAACTGCTTAACCGATTTTGGTGATCGAATTTATGTCATAGTCACCCGTAAGACTAATAAGAAAAAAATTATGAGATTTTTAAATCAAAATATAGGGGAAAATATCTCGCGCGGGGTGCCGTGCGTGTATGTAGCGCAGCTTGCGATTCCAACCCGGCTTGTGTAATACTACTATTCTGATGCCGTTATTCACTTTCTTCGCGGTGATGTTTTCAAGAAAACCAACTATATTCCAGTGATTGAAAGTGTCCGAGATAATGATTAAAGTAATAAGCAACTTCTAATGGTGAAAGGCACGGGGACTCACCTAAATTAGGCACCACAAATGGTGGGAGGCAAGGGGACTCACCGTAATGAAGCACTCCAAATGGAGTTCAAAAGTTTCCTGCTATCTGCTCGTGGTGGACTCCGGAATCTAATTTTTATAGGCTAACTATAGGTGAATCTGATGAAAATATTTAATCCGACTAATCTTTCACAAAATTAATTCTTGTTTTATTATCTGTTTCGAGCATTTCCAGAAAATCTAAAATGTCATTTGATGTAACACTTTTGTAAGGAAGTTTCCGACGAACCACAGCACAGTTCTTTGACTATGCATTCTTTCCAAAATATCATCACAAGTGTCTACATCATATTGAAGTCTTTTCCCAAAATTATTATGGAGGAACGACGAGATTCTGCAGTATGATCGCTTTTTTTGTATCACTGTGCTATTAATTTTGTGATCAAAAAGGCGATATTTTTGTTTGAGTGCGCCTTGCACAGATTCCGCTGCCTATCGAATTTTTTGTGACAAACCGAAATTCTTTGGATTCTTCCGTGACCAGTTGTTTCCTTTTTCCTTTAAAAGCTGGCATTAAAACTTTTGAATTCTCTTGCTCTAACTTTTCTTTTATGTGTCGAAAACCGCGAACAAGAACAAAAGTATCAGCTTATTTTAGGAATTTACGCAAACTATTTGTATCCTCAATAACACTCTTTAGAATTTCGGCATCATTTTGATTGGCAAGTTGGGTTCAAGCATTTCAACAATGTAGCCGTCAGTTGTTCAAATAGTGAAAATATTGCAGAGAGAAACTATTTTCTGCCGGGAGAAAGATTTCCTTTGATATTCATTATTAGTGCTCTTTTGATGTCTAGCGTAAGTTCGGTCACAAATTAAAAATAATTGATTGTCAATGTCCAACAATTTTTGGCGATATCAGCTGTATGATTTTGAATAAGATTAGATCTGTTAAGAGAACCTAAGCCGAGGCAATGTGACAAAACGTCATTTTCAAACGATTGAGTCACCGAACGGGATTGGCTATTTCGGAGCGAGATCAACATCTCTTTACGAGTTTTGAGTTGTTTCCAATTTATCCTTGTAAATATTTCTAATCTTTTTTCGTGAAAACTATGTTCACCTACTTTATCGAATAAACTTTAATCACACCTCATAGAAAAGGGTTTCCATTACTTTGGACAACTCTAATGCAGTGATACTTGATGTGTTAGACTGCATCTTCAAGAGACCAAGATCTTCATTAAATATACGAGTTTTGATTATATTAGCTCGACAGCACCGATTTCTTTGTGGTATGTATGATTTCTTATTAATATAAGTCTGTCCTCGTGCTTCTTCAGGGATTGTAGTTAAATTCGTTGCGGAGAAGCAGATGCAACAATATTTGTGACTTGCAAAAGTCCACTAAATAGGAAGTTGAATACGTTCAACATCAGGAATTTCGTCATTTGATTTAGGTTTAATTTAAAACTTTGAATCACTATTAATTGAGTTATTGTCAGAAGGGGAGGCGGTCTCCTCGTCAGAATTAGAGACACTATTGAGTTTTTTTTGTAAATAGAGAATCGATAATCAGCTTATTTTGCCTTTCTTTTTAATCAAGAAAGCGTCGTAGTCAGCAGATTTGATATTTATTTTTGGTTTAAACATTATTTTATCAAAGAATGAGGTATTTTAAAGCACATGTATGTAGTACAATTATTACTGCTGACAGAAAATAATCAAGTTTTTTTCAAAGCAAGTGAATAACCAATCCAGAAAGTTAATTTCGTAGCAGGCAGCAAGAGTCTTCGAGAATATTTACTCTAAACGAAATTGTTCCGAAAATTCTCTAGGCTAAACCGTTAATTAATTTTCGAATTAAAAATGGACTTAAAAGTGACATACAGAATCAAGTCTGTGTTAAATAATAATTTATACAGATACCCTAATTCCGCTAATATTGATGTCATATTCGCATTTTGTGACTTAAGTAGCATTGCGCAATCGATTTTAACTTAAATCGCAACATTTACTTGAGCTATTCTTTTCTTCCTTTTTATTATCCGCATTTTGAATCAAATTGTCAAATTTTTTGCATATGAATAGTTGTAAATCAATTGGATCTAACCTGGGGCCAGCTGATGTCTAACAAAATCCTGAATACCATTCAAATAATAATACAGCAGAAAAACTATATTTTACCCTAGCAGGGCAACTAAGAGCATAGAAACGAAAATATAAAATTTAAAAACCGTTAAATGACGTACAAACCTTAGTAGAAAGATAATTCTAAAAATTAAAATATCCAGTCAATTGTTTGCCAGCCATGAATATTTGTTTATTTCATAAACAAGTTATATAAACAAATGTACATTTTTGGTGTTTTAAGGCAAAAGGAAATCATGTTTTCTACTGACCCCGCTAAATAATATTGCCAATGATTTTTTCTGAAAGAACTTCACCATGAATTAATATTAGCTTATTGTATACGCGTAATATTTCAATAAATTCATATATATAAGTCGTTCCTAAGCGAAAAGATCATGTTTTTGCTGCTGATCTTGGTAACGTTATATAGAAAAATGTGGCCAAGCATCACTTATCGTTTATTTTATGAACAAATGTACATTGCAGATGTTCATAGGCAGAAAGAGATCGTTTTTCTTTTATTTTTCTAAAAGGCATTTATAAGGAGGAAAAATCGTTTTTTCATTCATAAACAAATTATAAAAAAACGGCATATTGTGTTCATAAACAGAAAAACAATATTCCTAATTGTATTCTTGTTTTTACAACTAGTTTATAAAATAAAAAAATATTTATTGATTGCAAACAGTTTTTTAGTAAACATTATTGGCAAAATTATTATGTACAAATTAATTTCCGAATTTGGGCCACGACAGGGATAAGGCCTTGTAGACCTTGTACCATTTGGCCGCATTGTCACTTAATGATTTGATAGCCATCCTCGACCATAAGGATAGTTCAATCGAGGCTTTGGTAAAATAGTATTCAAATTGGAGAAAGTGCGTAGCGGCACATCGGGGGTGCGAGCCAACGCTCACTAATCGGCGCAGTGCAGCAGACTATAAGCAGTGCCGAAGTTGCAGTTTGCTGCATTAGGGCTGCATGAGCCAATAGTGAGGCCATAGAGGCGGGTTGTTGGGCGGTGTGCGCCGGTTGTGTGGCTGCATGAGCAAGTAGTAGGGCTAAATGAACCAATAGTCGGAGCGTATAGACCGGTTGTGAAGCTGCGTGAGCCGGTGCTGGAGTTGTGTGAGCAGGGAGTAGGGCTGCATGAGCCTCGCTCATAACATCGCTCCGACGACAGATATTCAGATAGAGGGCTAATCGGCAGTAGCTGACTAACCTCGTGCCTTCGGGTCAATAAAACGAAAGAACTCACTATGAACACTGGCACTTCAATTGCAAAAGGTTGGAAGAGAACGAAGTGGAAATAACGGAGGTTCGTAGCAGGAACGGGAAGTAAGGAAAGGTAACTGGTGAAAACTCGCTATGGTGTGACGAAGACGTGCGCACTGGCCAGGTTGAGAGCTGGAACGAATCTTGACGAGAGTCAAAACGAAGACGAAATCGAAGGACTCTGAACTCGAGCTAGTGCCTGAATTAATTTTTATGAAAAGATAAAGAAACCGAATATTTATTAACTATTAGAAAATTTCAAAGACGATTCTTTGTTCAAGCCCTCTTAACGTTCTAAAGAGTGGGTGTTGTTTAACGTCAAGGTATCGAGCTCAACGTTTTTGAAGTGATTTGCCGTCTATAGCCTACCTATATACGGTTGTGCTCTTTAAAAAAATGCATTCCTTTATTTCTTGTTACAGCTTTAAGCTCACAGTCTAAACATGTGTCTGATATTGACCCTCATCCTGGTATTTCTCGTTGTGAACCTTCTTCTTCTGAATTTGTACATTCTTCTGGCAGGTCTCTTCCTCCTGCCGGCCCTCATTCTTCTGTTGAGTCTGCTCCTGCCAGCCCTTCTCTTCGTGAAAGGTCCAGGTCTCCAGCGCTCAAAAGAATCTTTCCCAAAATACTTGGATATCCATTTGAAGAACTTGAGTCTATTCGACTAAAACCTGAAGAAAATCAGAACCGGATATTTATACTTCGAAAATATACTTTTCCTCCCGATGAATCAATTTGTTTAAAAGCCAGATATAATGTACATGTGTCCATACCAACCGAAGAACGAATTGTGTTATCAGCGTCCAATGGTGACGTTTGTGCAATTTTGGAAAAACATTGGCGGGCCATCTTTATTTTCGTGGATTGTTTTTACCGAGTGTTTTAGGAAGAGTACGTGCAAAAAAAAAACATGTTAAGCGAATTAGTTTATAAAATGACCAAAGAAGAAAAGGCGGAATGTCCTGTAATTAACAAAGTCTCATTTGTATATACTTTTTAAATTAAGATTAAGAACATAGACAAATTTAATATTGAAATCATCTTTCAGGATGGTCAATTGATTAAAATCGAGAACATTACCCGGAATTTCTTCTACCATGGCATAAAAAAGAATTGAAATTTTATTTATTTTTAATGGAAATTTTACAAATTTATTAAACAAAAATCTGTCAATTTTTTGAAATTTCAAAACTTATAATGAAACCAGCAATAATAAATCAAATAGGGAATAAAATAAAATTTCAAACTAACTATTGTACTGAAAAAGAAAGCCTTGAATCATTGAAATTTTAGAGTTCTAAATTTAAATTTATGACTATAATTTGAATTCATTTACATACAAAAAAATTAATTTGTGATTGAAAGTAAAAAAATACATTCAATTTTCAACAAATTAGTTTTTTTCGCCCAAAAAGGATTTTGTATCAAAACAGATAAACATTCAACCTAAAACGGAAAATGTTGAACTAGAAATTTTTTTTTCTTCATGCAGTTAAATGTGCTACCCGGAAACTTTAATTTTAAACTAAAACAAGTTCAGATTCAGCCAAGAGAAAATACTTTCTTACTTTAAATAAATAAATAACATGATGATCATGCGATGCGCATGATGAAACTGCTAAATTTGACTTTTCTTATATTTAATTAATTTTATGTTATAAAAGAAACCAAAATATTAGTACATTGACATTGACGTATGTCAAAATATTATTTTTATCCTACTTATACTGAAATCTTAGTATTAGTATTTATTTTTAATTTATACCAGAGACTCAAATCAATTTCAAGAATCAGACAACATCATCTATTCGGAAAGCTGGGTTAAATCAACTTATTTTTTGTAATTATAATTTATAATAATAATACCTGTTAAACTAAATTCGTTATAATTATTCAAAATAAGCTTTAAAATGCCTTTATTTTTAATAATCTTATAGCATAACAGTTTGGAACATTTTTTTTGTAAAGAAAAATTGTTTTTGACAATTCCTAAAATGTAAGAAAGTGGTTTATATATTGTATTTAGTATTAAAAATAAATTCAAGAAAGTGTTAGAAAAATCTTTTTTTCCTTATGATAATCAACAATTTTGTTAAAATATTGTTTTTTTTAACAAAAGTTTCCCTTAAAGTGAATTTTTAAAAGACTTTACTATTCTGGCTTTTATGAAAATGTAAAAACTTTGTTTTTAAAGCATTAATGTGAGGATCGTTTTCTTCGCAGTATTTTTTCAGTATATTCAATTGCATCTGAACGTCTCTGGGAGATTCGGTTAAAATAACAAAGTCAACCACTAAGATAAAGTTTTTCCATATAATTCAAGTTAATTTTATTTTACTTAAAAAGTTGAAAATAGAGCAATCCTAATATTTAATCAATTTAAACTCACAAAATAATAAAAATTTAATTTCAACAGAATTTTGGATTCCTTTTGAATTCCGCAAAAAATCCGTCAAACAACCCTTTAGTTGTGAAATTAGCAACCTTTCAAAAATTTGAATTATTCAAAAATTAATTCTACCCCCCCCCCCTCTCCTCCCTATTCTCCATTTTTTAAATTTGTTTAAAAACCATCACTTCCACAATGTTTCAAAATGACAGAAAAAAAAAACTTTTTTTAAATTAATTCACTTGCAAAAAAACGCTACATTTTGGACT
>JAAAKG020149426.1:0-10053 GCA_010014905.2 Druon quercuslanigerum
TATTTAAATAACACGTTCACTCCGCAACACTGCTCCGACCCAGGTTGCTGATCAATCTCTCTAGCAATCACCCCAAAATGAATAATTATACAAAAAATGGACTTATTCTATGAAAGAGTGAAAGTTTAATGCATTTGTTAATAAGTATTGTTTATAACAATGGTAAATAATTTTTATTGTCCATTTCTGTATAGCAATTTTTATTTGTGCAAGAAAAACTAATGATGGCGCAGAAAAATGCATTTTATATAACCAGAGGCGCTTCTTTATTACATTTATTTATGATTTTTATTTATAACATTTAAAAACATGATACTTGAGTATTTGATTTTAATGAAAAATTGATTTCACTTGGTTTCGCGGGGAAAACGTGATGAAAAGAGCTTCCGGGTTTCAATGTACGGAAAAAATCGATTTTTTTTCATAACATTCTAAAATATCAGGATTTATTAAACGATTGTAAATGTATCAGTCTTTTTCTTTTGGAGGCAATAGCAATTAATAATAAAGAATAAGCAGCTCAAGTATGAAAAGTCATGGTTTTTTGGCATTTTGCAACTTGAACAACAAACAAATAGAGCCTTTTTTTATAAAATCGGCCTCAACAGACCTTTTTAGAATTTAATGAGCTTTAATTTAAAGGGTCATCCTAGTAACTGCCCCTGAAAAGAACACTATTTTTTGAATATTTTATGAGATTATTGAAAATTATATTGATGTATGATTTGTAGGGTTTTCGAGGCGTTGAGTTTGATTGACGTTTTAAAAGGAATTAGAAATTTTTTTAAATGTATTTAAAGAGTGCATTATTAAGCCTAGCAAATCCTTGTTCAATATCTGTATCAATAATCTCATTACAAATTCACAAAAATAGCATTTTTTTTGGATTAGTTACCGTAATGACCCCTTAAAAAAGAAAAAATGAAATCGGATAAAAATTGTAGGCTCTCAATAATTTTGAACCACAATTTCTTAACTCGACGCGACGCACTTGTGCGAGGGTCTGGTATGGTTAAAAGATACTAGTGACTGATTCCATTTCAAATCATGCAATGAGGTATGCATGAGGTTGTAAGAATATTTTTGCTTGAAAGTATGATATTCTACATTTAAAATAAAGAAACACGTGTTTCACTATTTGAATGAAAACACTTTTCGTTAAGCTG
Source organism: Druon quercuslanigerum (assembly GCA_010014905.2). Lineage (NCBI taxonomy): Eukaryota > Metazoa > Arthropoda > Insecta > Hymenoptera > Cynipidae > Druon > Druon quercuslanigerum. The sequence goes on from JAAAKG020149426.1 coordinate 1,167, forward strand.
TTGAAGATAACATTACAATTTGATAGAAATGGTCAAAATATTTTTCAAAATAAGGTGGTTTTTTACCATATGTATATATTCGGCTTATTTTTTATATTTTGTGGATCTTTGACAATATGAACTACATCATCTCCAAGTTTGGCTTTCGGTAAACAATTCCTTCCTATAAAAAAAACATTTTTCGAAAAAAATCGAAATTGTTACTTTTTCTTAAAACTTTCAAAGAAAAAATTAAATGTCAAGGAAATAAATTAGAAATAAATTTCCTTTAGAAAAACCAACTTTTTTTAAATATATAGCACCACATCAATTTATATTCTTATTAACTCAATCGTGATTTTCTCGATCCGGATACATTATCGCCTTTCGTAAAATGAATATTTAAATTTTATTGGTGTTTCATTTTTTTATGCTACAGAAGAAAGGATTAAATATCGAGAAAAAACGTTGTTTAGAAATAAATTCCCTTAAACACAGCCATCTTTATTTTTTTAATATTTTGCATCGCATCTATTTATATATTTAAAAGACAACGAAATAACAAAAAAAATTTTTTTAATTAATTCTGCGAGAGGCGGTAATGTATTCGGAACGACATAATCATGATTGAGTAAATAAGTATATAATTTCATGTAGCGCCATGTATTAAAACAGTGAAATAAGTTTTTTTAGAGAAAATTAATTTCTTAAAAACTTTTTCCTTGATATTTACTTCTTCCTTCGGTAATTTTTAAAAATATTAAGAATTTCGATTTTTTTGTTCGAAAATTTTATATTTTAATAGAAAGAAATTGCTTACCAAAAGCCAAGCTTAAAAGAATATGTAGTCTATATTATCGACAATCCACCTGAATAAAAAAATTTAAACGTGGCCTTTTCAGAAAATCCAATTTCAAAATTTTCTGAAAAATAGCCGCCATTTTCTCAATTTTTTAAATTTTCATATTTTTCGCGGTTCATTCGATAGAGCTAAGAATTGGTCATCACACGAAAGGTAAATCAACCGAATATTTGTATTTAGGAAAAAACTACATTATTTTGAAAAATAATTTGGCAGTTGTTATGAAATTGTAATTTTTCAGCCAAACAGTGAAACACGTGTCCTAATGAGAAGGTATTCGTTTTATGTAAAATGGCCATTTTTCGGTTTTCATCAAATATCCACGTTTTGAGACCCCCTGAGTTAAAAAAATAAGTGATTTTTACTAAAGTGTCTGTCTTGAGTCTGTAGTCTGTATCATATACGCACGATAACTTACGAAAAATTGATCAGATTGGATTCTGCTTTGGAACCCTTTTTTCAAGATTTACAAATTTTATGTACGGCTATTAACAGTACTCGAAACATCGAACTATTTATTCTTATGACTTTTCCCATAAAAAGAAAATTATCAGAGTTATAGCATTTTTTAAATCCAAAACTAAAATGAAAATTTAAGCCAAAAAACCCATTATATGAAAAAAGTAAAAAGCAGAGAAACGCTGATTTTTAAAGCCTTACAAGATTATCATAAAAACTTTCTGAATGATGTTGAAAAGTTAAAAATTCAATTTTTTATCTTACAAAAAATAATAAGGAATTCCATTTTGCTGTCAAACAATGCAAGATACGAAAAAATGAATAAACTACAATTTCGTGCCCTGAAAAGATCTATAAATTTTTAATTAATTACTTTTTAATAAGACTCGTAGTTTTCGTTTTTATTCATAAAAAAAAAAAACATTTGAAAATTACAGCTTTGGACAAACGACACACGCTATGAAAAAATTAAATAGAAAAAAGTTGCTTTTCCAAAAAATAGCAAAAACTCATTCAAATTTGTTATGAATAATTCTTGATAGGGCGCGCAGTTTTTGGATTTAATCGTAAAATAAAAAATAAAATTTTTGAAAAAATGACACAAGAGACGAAAAGTTGCAATACCATTTTTAATACTAGTTTTATTTTAATAGAATGCACATTTTTTAATTATAAAAATAATAGAGTTAAAATACTTTTTTTTCAATACTAATATATATTTTAATAATGTAAATTTATTTACATGATATACATTTTTCAGGGTGGCTAAAAATTAAATTTAATACAAAATCAGAAACAAATATTAAAGTAATCATTAAAAAATTTATTAGTAATTTATTTTGCAATATCAGAATAAGCAGCCCGAGACCGAGGAAGAGAAATAAATATAATATACATTCAATATAATAGAGCTGAACACAATGTCAAGTATTTATGCGTTATCGGCGTAATAAGGTGCGAAGCATGAGATACGCTATGAGAATTTATTCTTTAAAGGCAGAGGAGCTTTAACAAAAGAGAATTCACAATCGTCAAATAACAGTTGTTGATGGTTTGACCTTTCATATAAAAAGGCTTTAGTTAAAAAGGCTTGTGAACAAATGACGCGCACAAAAGCAACAGTCGCGCGCACAAGGCGCGCTCAAACTTTTTACAATGAAATCAGTCTAGTTAATTCTCATCATTGAAATTTTCCCACAGTACAGGATTTACGTAAGCGTCTTCTATCATAGAAAAATTATAATGCTGATGATAATGATAATATTGTAACGAGAACTTTTGTCATTCTACAAGTATATCATAACAACTTTTTGAATTTTGTTGAAAAGTTGAAAATTAAAATTTTTATCGTACCTGAAAAGATCTACAAATTGTTAATTATTCGCTTTATGATAAGACGCGTAGTTTTTGCTTTTTGATCATAAAAAACACATTGAAAAAAATTACAGCGCTTCCAAAAAAATAGTGAAAACTCATTCAAATTTGTTATGAATAATTTTTGATAGGGCACGTAGTTTTTGGTTTAATCGTAAAAAATTATATACAAATTTTGGAAAGACGACACAAGAAAGGAAAAATTTAGACAAAAGTGCTTTAACCAAAAAATATCTGCAGGTTTTTTATAAACTCTGGTTATAAAAATATATTGAAAGTAAAAAAAATAAACTTTTTGGGAAAAGGGCACAAGATACAATAACATTTTACTTAACAACATTTTTCCCCTAAATTATATCTGCATTAAATATAACAAATTTCATTTATGGCAAAACGAAACAAGTATCAATAAAATTCTTAATAATAATTTTAATTTTAGTAGAATGCACATTTTTTTAATGATAAGAATAACACAATTAAAATACTTTTGTTCCAGTACTAATTTATATTTTAATAATGTAAATTTATTTAAATGATATGAATTTTTTAGGGTCGCTAAAAGTTAACTTAAATGTAAAATAAGAAACAAATATTAAAGTAATAATTAAAAATAAGATTAGTAATTTATTTTGCAATATCTGAATAAGCAACCATAATGTAAAAAATTTCTCTGTTATCGACGTAATAAGGTGCGAAGCATGAGATACATTATGAGAATTTGTTCTTTAAAGCCAAAAGAGCTTTAACAAAAGAGAATTCACAATCGCCAAATAACAGTTCTTGATGATTTGACCTTTCATTTAAAAGGCTTGCACACAAATGACGCGGACAAAACCAACAGTCGCGCGCCTGAGGCGCGCTCAAACATTTTCACAATGGAACCAGTCTAGTTAATTCCCATAATTGAAATTTTCCCACAGTGCATGATTTTCTTAAGCGTCTTCTATCACAGAAAAATGATAATGCTGATGATAACGATAATATAGTAACGAGAACTTTTGTCATTCTCGATTGAATGATCAATCTTGCAAGATCGATGTCGTAGGTCAACAGGGACCACTATCGCTGATCAGCCTCGGACGGGAATATCTCAGGAATTTTCTTCGCGACGTGGCTAATGATCGGTGACGGATAACCGATGGTTTATATATATTCTTATAAAGAAAAAAATGCCATGTATGGCACTTAGAGGCAGGTAGTGTACGATGTAAACACGGTCCAGGGTAGCTCTTCTGGAAGGTGACTGTAAACGTCCGTATGCCGATCTACCGACATGTACATATGAATCCCATAACTCATCACCCTACGCGAGGCAGCTAAAAGTAAAAGAGTACTATCTGTACTACACGCTCGCACGCGATCGCTCACTGATTTTTAGTCCTCATACGTCCTGCTCAGAAAAATTTATTACTCACAGCAATAAAGCTGAGAAAAATTGTATTGCACATAGCGGTGTAAATTAGAGGCGGTAAAAGTAATTCTCTTTTTGAAAAATAGGATTACCGTTAGGCTTGTCAAGGAAAAGTTCAATCGATGGCATTAGATTTTAAGATAAACGACAATCAGATACGTCCGAGGCATGTCGAGCAGTTTTTAGAGTTGGGAAACCGTTCTTAATTAAAGGTTAAGTGAAAAGTCGGTTACAGGAAGTTTGATACGCAGGAAGAATCTTTGAGGAATTTATCTCGATTTTTGCGCCACTTGAAATTGTGGATTTGATTTTAGGATTAATCAGGTAGTCTTGAGATTCTCGAAAAAAAATCCAGCACTTTTCTGGGTTTTCCAGGATAAGAAAGAAAATGTCCAAGTATCATATTGCAGATTTTATTTTGCTCTCCAAAAATTTTATACTTTTGGTCCGAAAACTGATTTATTTAACTTGAATGAAAATCTAATAAAAATTGTTTAAATCCGCTAACATTTTCTGGAGATGTAATTAAATTGAGTGCTTGTCTTATGAGCTTTTTTTATTACAATTTATTGAAATTAGAAATTGTTTAAAAACGCTTTACACAAAAAAAATTTAATTTGAAAAATTTATTTATTTATTTAGTTCAATAAAAATGGACTTTTTATTTAAGTTTTTTTAAATACTCAAATTTGTTTAGATTCTTTTTAATCATTGGAAACATCTTGGAATATTACAGTATCTCTTCAAAATTTTGAAATTCCTTAATAATTGTGCATAAGTTCTTTGAAATTTCATTACAATATAATAAAATCCCACGAAATACTGTAATATATTATCTTTTGAGATTCTGCAAAATTGATAAAAAAAACCCTATTGAAACCCTGAAAAATCCTTTAAAATGACTGAACAAATTAAAATGACGAATATGCAACAAGATATTACTACTCATCCAAAAATAATTGTTTATTTAATAAAGAAAAACAATTTGATCCAAACTGTAGAACGTTTTAATAAAAAAGACGAGGTTTCTACGAAGCAGTTGAATTTTCATCCAAATAATTAAGTTTTCCAACAAAGAGTTGAATTTTCTACCTGTAAGATTCATTTTTTACTAAAAAGGACAAATACTCAATAGCTAATTTTTGAAATAAAAACTTTCAAAACAGTTAAATCTCCTTCCAATTACAATTTTAAGGTGTCATTCTAATAACTAAACATGAAATAACGCTATTTTTGTGAATTTTTTCTGAGATTATTTATGAAGATATTGATGTATGATTTGTCAGGCTTCATAAATTTAATCTTAAAATATATTTTTTTCAAAAATTTATATAATTTTATACACTTTTTATGGACAAAGAAAGCAGTCCAACCTAATGCCTCGAAAAGTAGTTGGGTCCAGGATTGTTAAAAAAATCTCGGAACTAGGCAATCGGTAACAAAAAAATCAAAAAGTTCTAGATTAATGATAAAAATGGTTATATCATACGTAACCTAAAAAAATTTTTTATTTTTCTATTTAAGGTAAACCAGTTTGAAGATTTTGTCAACAAGCCGGACTTATCTACTTTTCGAGGAGTTGCATTTACTGACCTTTCTTGTTTAAGTTTAATTTTTAGAATTTTAATTTTTAATTTTTTTGAAGTTTAATTTTTAATAAATGGGTTTTTTCAATAAATAGTTACATTTTTTAATAAACATATGAGTTTGTAACTAAATACTCGAATTTTCAATGCAAAAATATTAATTTTCGATCAAAAAGTTCATTTTTAAACGAAAACCTTAATTTTTAATGGAAAAATTCATCTTCAACAAAAAAAAAGAAGATTTATTGACTGAGAGCAAGGAAGTTTTATTTTTAACTCAATGTATGCATTTGTAACTAAATATTTCAATTTTCAATGTATAAATGTGGATTTTCAACAAAAACGTTAATTTTGAATCACATACTTAAATTTTTACTTGAGAAAGTTTATTTTTAACCAAGAAAATCATGAATTTTCTACTAAGAAGAAAAGAGTTTCATTTTTAATTTAATATATGAATTTTTAATAAAATATTAAAATTTTCAGCCAGGAAGATTAAGTTTCTAGCAAAAAAAAACGAATGCTTCAGAAATGAGATAAATTTACAATCAAATAGTTGAATTTTTAAACAAAAATGAGAAATCAGTATAATTTGCTACCAAATTGTTCAATCTTAAAGCTGAAAAGACTAATTCTCAACAAAATACATCATCTTTGAACCAAATAAAAGAATTAAGAACCAAGACGATTGATAAAAAATTAATTACTAACAAAAAAAAAAAACGTATCTTCCACAAAAATGTGAGTTATCTACCAGATAGTTTAATTTTGTACTAATTTGTTGAAACATGACTTTTCAACAATATCGTTAATTTTCCATCAATCTTTGAAATGTTGAACCAAATTTTTAAATTTTAAGTTTAAGATTTAGTTTCTAACAAAAAGAGAAGCATTATCAACAAACTATATTATTCCTTAACTAAAACAGATTCTTTTTCAAACAAAACAATAGTAGTTTAATTTTCAAGAAAAAAACAACAAAGAAATGCATTTCTAACTGAAATGATGAATCTTCAAATATAAAAAATTCATTTTTAACCAAGAAGTTTATTTTTTTACTAAATATTTGAATTTTCTATTTATGCACGGATCGTAAGGAAACCCAAAATACTTTTTTAAATCAACTTACCCCCAAAAATTTAGCTAAAGCGACCACGAATGAACTAAAATTGCGAAAGTTTCCTAAATATCCTTAAAAACGACTTGATTAGAAAAAAGCCTCTTTTCTATAAATTCGATCACAAGTCAATTAAACAATTTTAATTCTGATGACGTCTTCTCAATCAGAGTCTGAATCTACATCTTTTACTATACAGTGCCACTTTCTTTTTTCAAGACCCGCATCCATCACGAACACATGAAGGGAGGTGAAATTCCAAGATTATATTTTTTCTTCACAATGCGACAACAAAATAGCTTACGGCTGACCGAGAAGGCACATGGGAAGAGAGCGGCATTTAGCTTGGCAATCGGTAGGACACCTGTGACATTTCATTAAGTGCCGCGCTCGAGGCACCGCTCGTGTGGAACGACAACGACGACGAGGCCGCGACCACTGGAAAAAAAATTGAAGGGGAAAATAAACAAAAAAGAAAAAATAAAAAAAGGAGAGGGGGGAATAAAAAATGAAAGAAAGATTCAAAGAGGCGAAGCCTACGTGTTGACCAAAGAATATCCGTCCGCGCAAAGTGGTTTCATTACGGCGTAAACGCCTCGGAATCCCCGCATTTGCATCGCGGTAGCTGCAAATACAGATACATAGTTGTAAAGAAGCAAGCATTAGTAAGCGTCTCAGAATATCGTGGGACGCATTTAACATCGGTAAACGGGTCGAACTGTTGGTGGCTTCGGCCAACGACACACTGGAGAACGGATAGTGGTTATCAGGGCTGTACTTACGAGCAGCTTTTCAAAAGTAAGAAAGTCTGCTGAACACGGAAAATTTATATTTTAAGGATTTTGGTTTGAACAAGTTCTCTTTAGAATACCAACTTCAGAAGATTTAAGTTTGTCAAACCAGATTGTTTGAAGTCGGTCCGGAAAGTATTTGACATTGTGTTGTACCAAGAATTAGCGTTAATTTTTTGGTCAATGTCGATGATACCGTTATCACAGACTTTGTGCAATTTCTGGCGTTTCACCAGAAATTGCAGAATAAGCTGCGAGGAATGGGCAGATACGTTGTCATTGTCAAGGAGCCAGTCGCCACTTTTTCTCAAATCAGTCAGTGTCACTTTTCACTGAAGTATGTTACTTTTAATGTATAGAATTCCTGAGAGTAAACCAAGAATCCACCCATCAAATTTTGGACAACCACCATAAAATGGTCTTAAGGTTAACTAACTAGTTAACAAGTTAAAAGACTAAAGGTTACAAAACTAAAAATAAAAAAAGGAAAGAAAAATGACAAGGCTATCATGCAAATCCTCTTCCTTATCTGTTTTTATTTCTTTCGTCATTTTTAATTTTTATTATTATCAAGCCACAATCAAAGAAGATGATCTAGATATTTACCAAAGTTTCGGCACTCATACAGCACCCATATCAAGGCAAGAAAGATTTGAACAGGTAGTAAACAGCAACGAATACACGATGCTCTATCTTTGATACAGCATCGTGGTTTCGTTGCTGTCCCTACCTGCTCAAATTTTGTTTTCCTTGATAAGGGTGTTCTAAGAGTTCTGAAACGTTGGTGAATATTCAAATCACCTTCTTTTATTGTAATTTGATAATAATAAAAATAAAAAGATGACAAAACTGAGAAAAAAGAAGAAAGAAGAAAGGGGATTTGGTTGGTTGCCTTCTCATATTTCTTTCCTTTTTTTCTGGTTTTTAATTACAAATTTCGTTGTTGCATTCTTGGTTTTATTTTCAGGATCTCTATAAATTAAATTGACTATTGGACTTGAAATAGGATTTTTAATTTGATTTTGATTTAATAACATTTCTAACACTCTTTGTTCGGTGCGTTCCGTCATACTAAAATGCGACGCGTACATGTTAGACTTTCACACGACTGCTTACACAAGTCGAGTAAATATTGATACTTTCGTGTCACTTTTCACGGGTAATTTTTTTAAATTATGTAATACCATATGTCCTTAAAACGATTTTTGATTTTGAATCACTTTGTAAGACCTTTGCAAAAAATAGTTATAAGCTGCAGGATTGATCATAACCACAAATTTGTTTTTGCTCTAAAATTATTAAAAATAT
>JAAAKG020149427.1:0-10053 GCA_010014905.2 Druon quercuslanigerum
CCCCTCCCCCCCTCCCTGGCAGTGTAAAGTAGTTTATGAATGGCCCCAATGCGTTTGTTAGTGTAAAACACATATTATCTTTTGATCATATGAGTACAAAGTTAGCAAAAAAAGTTTAGCAAAAAAAGTTGCGGTTTTTGAGAAAATCGACTCTTAATGTTTTTAGAAAATCCGTTGGCATTTGGTTAATTTCCAATATTTTCGTAACTTCTCACAGTATTTGGAAAGAGGACAATAAACTCCACCAGAGACAAGAAAAAAAATTTAAATGCCTTAATTAGGTTGAACTTTAGAACGATTTAAAGAACGGTTTTGTGTTTTTGAAAAAAAAAACTTAAAGCTTCAAATACTCAATAACACCATTTTTTAAACGGCGAAATACATATCCTCTTATTTATTTGCAAAGAATATATGTAATGGGTGGCTAATTCTGTGACTTGAAGTTTTAATTTAAAGTCGAACCTAATTTGAAATGGATTCGATCCCTTTTATATGCAAATACTGCGAAATACATGTTACTACTTTGCTCGAGGATCGATTTAAATCTTACAATTGCTTTGAAAGTAGATTTTTGAAAGTGGAATTTATTTAAAACCCCAAGAATTTATTATTGTAAATTATCTTGTTCAGAAAATTTAAAGACAAGATTCATTTTATTTCATATTATTATAAAAGAGCACATTGAGTGAGAAAACGAATTCCAATTAAAGTAACGAAAATTATCATTTATATAGCAATTACATCAATCTATCTTCCATTTATTTTCTATGCCAATTCTGGAACAGATCAACTTGAAAAGTCTATTTGTTCCAGTTTTCATTGTCAGAATAATAGAAATGGCGAGAATAGGGATTGAGGCTACTGCGAGAAGGCGATAAGACGCTTGTGTTAGTGCCGAGGACGTTTCTTCGTGGTTTGATCGTTTAATGCATACGATTTAGGGGGTCAGGGTCTGGAAACCCTTTGATAATCATTTCAGAGGTCAATCAAAGTGCTCTTAAGTAAAAAGTTATTACGAATTCCTACTTCGATTTGGATTTAAGGCGAAAATCTTCTGGAAATAATGTGTTAATTGGTACCAATCGATCCCTTAAATCCCAGAATTTTATACCGGTTCCACTTCACAAATCGAACATCCATCGTTAAAAAATCTAAAATATAGACATTCTTTTTTTTAATTGAAAAGCTAAGCTCTTTCAGGGAGAGTATTAAAAATTCAAAGACTCAGTTGCTCTAATTTCGCTCAGCGAATAATAAACATAAATTCATGTGAAAATTTTTGTAACAAGTGAGGGTTATCGGCCAGGATATTGTTGAACGTAAAAAGGCTTTTAGTTCGCCAAAGTTGGCTTGTGCTTCTTGTGAAAGAGAATAAAATCGAATGTTCTGGTCAGCCCATTGAGTCGAAAATGTGAATTGATCGATTGTACCTATTTGTGATTCAAATTTTGGACATATACAAGAATGAATCACTATTGTTCAGATGGTCCCTTAGAATAAGGACCTGCACTTACTCATTTTTCTCACCTGAGTTCCAACTTCAACCTACTTTTTGACCTATCTTGAAGCTGAAAATATTTTTTATTTAAAAATACATATTGCTAAAAAAAGAAAAATTAATATTGCAAAGTAGTTATTTTAGATAATATGAAATTAGCAAAAAAATTAATTTCAAAATTCTAAATAAACTTCCCTCTTTAGATTTTTTGCAAAGTTTAGGTCTCCCCGTACCGCCCCGTACATAATAGATTTCAAATTGGGTTTCCAAAATGCAAGAAATACTTTATAACTTGGTAAAACTGTCTGATCTACACTAGATAACTGGTTTTTGCACTAATTTGTGTCTGAATTATTCTTTTACTTAAAGTAAATTATTATAAATGTCCATTTGTTCAAGACTAATTGGTGCATGTTTAACGAGTAATTTGTTTGTTGTCTTGCTAATTCAACCTTTTTCTTTAAAATTCGTCGTTTTTGGTACATTTGTATTAGATTTATGTAAAATTCCCCCTCCCCCAGTTTTTGTCAAATTTTTACTTTTGAGAGCCTCTGAATCTGAAAAACAGATTTTTACAAATGTGTCTGTATGTCTGTCTGCCTGTGAGTACGATAACTGTTGAAACAATAAATCTATTAGATTGGCCTTTGGTACATTATTTTATTATCCTAAACCAAAGGTTAAGTTAGCTAGCCAGCCATTTTGGATAAAAATTCAAAAACAATTTATCCTAATTACTTTTTTCATAAACCAAAAATTACCAGAGTTATATCAGTTACACATTATCGAGCGCGAAGCGCGAGAGTCAGGAGCTCGGCGACCTAGGCGCGCTCAAACTCGCGAGCGAAGTAAGCCACGCACAATTTTATTGAAACCTTGATTCTTTTGTTGCAAATTTGTCATTTTGTGTAGAAAATGAATCTTTTTTGTTGAAATTTCATCTATTTGGTTGAGGATTAAACTATTTCGTTAAAAAATTCATCGTTTTCTTTAAATTTAACTGATTGATATTACGTTTTTCTTTCTGCTAGAAATTAGTTTTTTTGATTGAAAATTTAACTATTCACTTTGTGGTTGAAAATTTAACTTTTTGAATGTAAAATTCAACTGTATGATTAAGAATTAATTGAGTTTGTTGATAATTCATGTTTTTTGGTAGACAACGAATATTCTTGGTTTAAAACTCCTATTATCGGTTAAAAATTGAACTATTTGATCAAATGATGAACTACATTATTATTTTTGAAGATTCATTATTTTAGTTAAAAAATTCAGCTACTTGGTTGAAAATGAATATTTTCTTTAAAATTCACATATAAGCGTTGAAAATGCAACTGTTTTGTAGAAAATGAGTTAAAAATTTATATTTTTAGGTCGAAGACTAAACTATTTTGAGTAAAATTCGCCTTTTTTTAAAGAAAGTTAATTTTATTTCTTGAACATTCATTTATTTGGATGAATATTGTTTTTTAGTAGAAAAGGTATCTTCTTTACTGAAAATTCATCTTTGCATGTAAATAATTTAACTAATTTTTTTAAGTTAAATTATTTTGTTGGAAATTAAACTATTTTATTTAATTATTTTTTCTCGATTTAACACTCATCGTTATTTGTTAAAAAATTAACATTTTGGTTAAAATTTAAATGCCTTCTAGAAAATTCGTCTTTTTTCTTGAAAACCAACTATTTGGTGGGTAATGCCACTATTTTTGGTCAAATTTTAATCTAGTTTTGTTTGAAAATTCGACCATTTATTTGAAAATGCATCTTTGCAAGCTAAAAATTTAACTATTTTTTTATAAACTCAACTGCTTTGTTAAAAAGTCTTTTCTCTTGTCTGAAGAATTTAACTATTTGGTCAAAATTGCAACTATTTTGTTAAAAATTATTTTCCTTTGCTTGGCAGTTTAACGATTTAGTTTCCAATGCAATTGTTTTGTTACAAATAATTTTTGTTGTTGAAAATGCATCTCTCTTGGCAAAAAAAATTTTTGGAATTAAAAATTCAAGTATTTTATTGATAATCCAATATATTTTGACTTGAAGTCTTAGGAATTTAAAACCGTTCAAAATCATTTCAATATATTGCATATCTACATTAAGTATATTTAAAAGACCTGAAGAAAAGCAGAATAAAGGTAAAACCGGTGCTTAGTTACGGTTGAACTACGAAATTAGTATCGTAGTTTATGGGTGGCCCCTAAATGGCGGAGCTAAGAAATGGTAGGGGGATCTGTTCCATTGCGTTAAATGTAGGGCACTTCAAGAAATTTAGTGCGATAAAATATAATAACTATAAATGGATTCGAACTGCCTACTGATACGGAATTTTCCTTAAGAGTAAACCATTTCAAATCCACTAAAGTTTCATGCACCAAAAAATGTATGTTTTCTTTTATATACAAGAAATTAAAAGAATCGCGTCTTCTTTTTAAATCTTCTACCTTGAAAGATGAGAGAAGATCGTACGTTAAAAAACGCGGAAATAAAATCAAGCGACCATGAGATAAGCATTGATAATAAATTAACATTAAAGATAGATCCTTCTTTTTTATTATTACGCAATGCATTACGTCGTGAAGTGTCGAGAAGTTCGCATCCAATGTTATAACGACATTGGTGATTTAATTTGACGAAAAAAGACACGTCATGCAGTCAGGAGACTTCTGCAGAGTTAATTGAGTCACTTTTGCAGATGTCACCCTAACTAAAATAATATGTAATGTCGTTCGCATCATATTCTTTCAGACGAATTTTAGCAAAAGAAAAAAAACGTCGAGGTCGACTTGAGAGACATTGTTTTTCTAGAATATTCAGTAGGATTTTACGACACGTGTTGTATGTAGTGGCTTGTAATATAAACGGAGGTCAAGCTTTTTTTTCCAAGAATGATATCTTTAAATTGACAAATGAAAGCGATTACTGAAGCCTTACAACATTCATGTATGATGGAAAATAAATGTGGCCTGGTGCCAAAATATTTTAGTGAAGGTGTCATTAATTACTATCTCGAGAGGGTAATGACCAGATTGATTCAATAAGGAAAATTCTGTTAGGGATTCGATAAAAACTCTTGAAGATTGGGTAAAGTCTATAATAAGGAACCGTTCAAATGTTACGCAATATTTTTTTCGATGGATAAAGGCAATCTAAAGATTTGTTTTCTTAAAAGAGAATTAAGGAAAGTTTTCAAATAGCGCATATTTTAAGTTTTTATTCGTCATTGTTTATTTCTGAATTTTCTAGATTTTTAAATCGAAATAGTATAATTGAACTGTGTCATTCCGTAACAGCCCAATGACTCAAAAGTCCGACATTTTTCCGAAAATACTAAAAATACTGGAAAACCGCATTTTGAATCTTTGAATTTACGAAATATTTTTTGTTAATTTGTAGCCTTTGATAATATCAATGTTTGTACCCCTAGAAATATAAAAGCATATGTAGAATATAATTTTTGTTAATTAGTCGAAAATCATCAAAGTTTTTAAAATAAATTTCAGGACATAACTTAGTGTTATGTTTCGAGACCAATCTGGTCTCATCATCAGACATTATACTTATTAAAGTTTAGAAATTTGGTAGAAAATTGTTTGGCACATAAAAACTATGTAGGAAAATCCATGTTTAAAAATTCATAAAAAGTAGGTTCTCAGTTTTGCAGCAAAAGGAATGTAAAAAGATGATTGTCAAGATTTTTTATCAAAATAACATTTTAGACTGGAAAAGTTATGTATGCAACATCGTGAAAAATGTTAATGTAGAGAGGAGAGGTGTCTCCTCCCCCATCTGCCATTGAAAAATGACACTCGCTCCCAGTAGAACCGTGGTAAATCACACCAATGGTCAGTTTTCACGAGCGTGAGAAGGGTGGCCACAGGGCACTATGAAATCACAACGAAAGTCCGTCGAAATCCTTGTGTGTTTTGAAGACACGAAGCGACCCAAGGATGTAAGCTTTCTGGATCCAGATGGCAAGTGCTGTGGCATATTTTCGGCATACACGTATGGCTTTAAGATCTCGAACCAGTGATAGTTTTGCATCTTCGAGAACACTAACCACAAGACCAATTACTTTAAACGAAAATTTTGGCTTGTCGGCCAGAGCCAAGAATTCTATCACGAATATAATTCGTTTTTCGAAGTCTTTGAAAACGATATCAGGTCTCGAGTTTGCCACGGAGACTGCTGGCCGAAAATCGCAGTTCCAAAAAATTAGGTACTTCTCGTTCCTCGAAAGTTTGGCACTAATCTTTAAGAATATCAATGAATACACCCCCTAAAATATAAGCGTCGATAGTTCATAAATTATTACTTCAGCTCATTAGTGTGGGCTTTTTAAATTATGTACGTTTTCTCTTTGTTTCAGTTTTAAAGTTGTGGATAACGAAATAATTTCCTTAAAGTGCCATATTCATTAAGATAAATATAAATATAATAATATAATTAATACAAAATAAATATGATTTAAATATCAAAGTGTTATTTGATTTGATTTCATTTATTTTTCTATTTTATTAATTTTATTTTTTAATAATTTTCATTTGTTATATCAAAGTATCTCGACGTTCCAAAATTTGTGATGACTAGTCCAATATCTACTTTTCAGAAGCTTAGCTAGCCGTTCCGAATATTCGGGACGACTAGTCGATTCCCTTGGCCAATTCATTAAATTTTTCGGGACGACTAGACATAGCCTTTATTATATATTAAAGAAAAACTAATAAAAACTGTCTTGCAAAAGATGGCATTTATGATATTATGGGATGATACCCTTTAATTTTTAAACTTTTATTTTGAAAATCTGCAATTTTAGTGAAATTTATTCCTGCTGTCTAACTAGAACGACAGTATTAACATGCACCGAAATTTCTGTATCAATATTCCCCTTTATATATCCCGCCATTTGTACCGGCAAATCTTTGTTATAGGGTTTTTCGTTGGACAACAGATTTGAAAGCCACCAATTGTGATGCTTCAATTTAGATTCTTTAACTCTTTCAAATGTTAAACGAAGAGTCTGGGCTCGCCAGAATTACTTCTGCTAGACTCACCGAATTTCGGTGAACCTAAACACGGCCGATTTGAAATTGTCCTATTTGAAATAGTTAAATACATTTTCCATACGATGCAAGTTAACTTGATGTTTTTTCGTGATTGAAAACAAAATTTTAAGTGTAATACAAATTGTGGTTAGTATCGCTCGCAATTAAGATTTAATGATGTCAGTGGCTAAACGCGACTATTTTTATTGCAAATGGAGTGATTTGATCGTCTTATCGTGCACTATTTGGTCAATTAGAATCGACCGTTTGACTTTTGTTGTTCCAGAAATTGAGAAAACTCGACGAACTCAAGGCCTCTCAATTTGCTCGTTTAAAGGTAATATAAATCGACTATTTGCGGGTTCGACCAGCCAATCGAATAATCGATCAAGGCCGTGTCAGCTTAAGAAAAAAGGAAAACATCATCTATCGCTATTTTATCGCCAATAAATCCCTTTCTTGTTAATTAAAAAAATCCAAATGTAAATACAACATATTTCTTTCATTTTATTATCATGGTGCTCATAAATTAATTTAGTTTTTGTATACTATATGATAGAAATTAAATATTTATTTGCCGGATTTACTGTGCATCTTTTCATGCTTTTTTTCAATTGATCAGAAAATATAAAAATGTGTTACCGATAGAATTTCCAGTAGCTGGAAATATCTGACTGTGGTCCTCTATTTTTAGATGCCATTGACATTTGCACTTTAAAATTGATTCGCTAGCATAAGCGAAGCGTTGGGAACTCGAGCGATTACGCACACATATCGTCCTCGGCCCACGCGCGCCCTTCAAAATCGCGTCGCTTCTTCGGTCAAATTTACAATAATGTAGACAGTCGTTTTTTTTATTAGATTTTTTTACGAGACGCCAAAGAGCTCTGAGGATAGAAAGAGAGACGAAATACGAGGAAAGAGACATCAGTTCTTTCTAAAAGTCATCCAGGACAGTCGAAGAACAAAAAGAAAGACAACAACAGACAAGAAAATTAAAAATACGCCTGGACACGAAATCCAGATAAATTTGGAATTTGTCTTAGGACCTTGAAATTTCTCCTGACATTTCTTAGAAAAATGGTTTCGGTCAATAAGGAATATTTTTTTAGTCTTAAGCTGTGTTTAAATTTTATTTCATAAACAAATTAATATTTTACAATGACCATACATCGAAATTCGGATCTGCAGAACCCACAAAAATATCTTCACTACTGAGGGTCAGAAAATTCTATTTATAAATCTTCTTTCATTCCTACAAGATTTCTAGCCTAAAAATATTGTCTAAAAGAGCGTAGGCTTGAAGTAAAATAAAAAAATTCGAGGTTGTTGTCTGTTATTCAGGGTCACCGGGTTTACGCTTCCCTTCACTTCGGTTCATCATTCGATTGTAATGGGACAGTTGGCAGTTGCAGGTGAATTAATTTAGGGAAAGCTCGAAAATATGCAAATGACGAAGACTGATTTAGAATTTATGTTTTATAATTTCAATTTAAAAATATAAATTTAAAAAGTTCGATTTACTATTAATTGTTGATTAAAATTTTTTTTTAAATTGAATTAAATTAAAAAAATACTTCAAGTCCCTATTTAGAGTTTTTCATCAGGATCTTTCGTGTGGCATATATTAAATTATACTTTCCTTATTGATTTAAATCAGCATTGTCCTTTAACTATACGAGTCCTCGGAATTCCAGGACTGTATAATCGATCTCGAGTCAGAGGCTGCATGAGTGACCTTCACCTCTTGTTGGAAAAGACGAAATTACGCGAATCCTCCTGATCAGTATCACTTTATCCACCTTATATTCTGTGCCTTTGTCTGAAGGATTTTAATTTCGTATGGAATTTAAATGGGGTCCATTCGAAGGACAGGATTTAAATAATTCAAATTCGTAACTCATATTCAATAAATACAGTTTTAAAAACTGTAAAAGATTCTGATATTTCCAATAACAAATTTTTGTCTTTTTTATAAGAAGGCCAAAAATAATAATAATGATAAATTAACAGACTGAAGAAGCCACAATCAGAAATCTAGGAAATGAAAACAGCAGAAAGTTTAGATTGCGAAAACCAGGAAAAGAACGGATATTCTAACCCGTAAATCGACTTCATTGTCTTAGGAAGAAATAGATGAACGTACCATTCAACTAATGAACTTGCTATCATTAAATTCCCACATTATGATATGTATCATATCCTTACATTCGAAAATTTAAAAAACGAGTTCATTTTACTATTAACAATTTTTTAGAAGTCAATTTTTATATAAATTATGAATATCGCAAATTATATTAAAAAGAGTAAAGAAGAATACTTACAATTTTTACACACCTTGGCATTTTTTCTGACCTTAAATTCGGAGATGAACTTAAATTCAACACGAATAATTTGTCTGCATTTAACATGTCAATATCTCAGTTTCAGAATTTAATCACACATTTTCCTAAATTCAGATAAAATTTGCTTGAATCTAGATTTTTTTTGCCTATCTAATATAATTTTAATTTTACTTCTAAATTTCAGGTCAAGAAAATTGTAGAACGTAGCAATAAAGTACTAGCCAATACATATGCGCACTATATCCGCACGATTAATAAATATTGCCGTAATTTAATTAAAAAAGTTGTTCTGCACCGAAAAGGGCTGAAGGGATGCATCACTTCCCTTGACCGAAAAAAATTTCTATAAAATTAACCCCCTTTCCAGATGGTTAAAAAATAAATATTTTCTCCTGACATTTCTCAGAAAAATGGTTTAGGTCAATAAGGAATATTTTTTTAGTCTTAAGCTTAAGTTTAAGTTTAAATTTTTTAAATTTTTATTTGAAAAACTATAATATATATATTTTTTTAATCAATAATTAAAAAAATGTTTAGAAAAGTAAATATGGACTAGCTGATCTGTAGGAAATTTCCCCAGTTTTTTCCAAATAAATATTTTTTAGATTATTTAGCTGAAAAGATAAAAAAGAAAATGAAATTAAAAAAAAGAAAATTTACATTTTTGAAAGTAAATGTAAACAAGATAAATATGAAATAATGGTAACAGATGTAACAAGAATAAAATAAAGAAATAAAAATTTTTGAAGAAAAGTAAAACTAAAACTAGAAAAAGATTTATTATATATACAATTATCCCTCTGAAGTATGGAACCTTTTTATTTGGTTCTCCCGAGATGGCCCCTTGTCATTTGGACACGTCGATACAAATGTATAATATTTTGTATTGGGATTCAGTCTTAACAGGTACCTAACCCTTCCCCGAAGGCGCGCTCCGCACCAATTTTCTTTAATGAACTAAGCTTCATTTATGAGTTCTAATACTTAAATTTTACCAGTATATCCAAAAAAAGCTCATTTGTTAAAGAAAATTACAAACTTTACATTAAAAATACTGTACATAAAAAAAGAGTGGAACACCCACTACTCGCCCCGTCCACCGGCCGGCGAGACCCTTCCACACCAGATTGAGGGACGTACTAATATGCAGACTGATTTAAGTTGT
>JAAAKG020149428.1:0-10053 GCA_010014905.2 Druon quercuslanigerum
ATATATTTTTTATAGCTAATAAAAAATAAGACTTTTTTAAACTGTGTAATAACTTACAAAACTTATCGAAATCAGATAATTTCTTAACAAACTTTTTTGGCATTTAACTGTAAATTACAATTTCAGAAAGTTTAAAATAAAAAAATTTTTGTTGCATTTTAATAAATTTTAGAAAATTTGAAAATTAAAGAATATCATAAATGAAGAAAAATGAATCATTTTTGGGATGGAACATTTAAAGCAAAACCACAAACGTTGTGTAGTCTCATCTTAAAGCAATATTAAAAAAGTTGTAAAGCAAACTTACGTCCTGGTCAAATTATAATGTCATTCAAAGTTTTGAATTAAATTATATTTATTTTTAAGGATGATATAAACTTTTTTTTCTTATAATAATAATTTAAATACACTCAGAAAAATGATTCTTTGATTCCAAAAAATATTCTTTTAATTTAAGATAAATGTAATATCTTCTTTCGTAAATAACAATATGAATTTTTTGGGCCCAAATTTAAAGAAATGAAAGCGAATTTTCAACAAAAGAGTTAAATTTTCAAACAAAGAGGTCAATCTAAAAAAATAATAATTTTTAACAAATTAGTTCAGCTTATAAACAAATGGTTAAACTTTCAACCAAAAAAATTAATTTTCGATGAAAAAGATTAATGTTCTGTCAAAAAAGATAAGTTTTCAAGAAAATACATTAATTTTCAAAAAAATTTTAAATTTTCTACTTAAAAATATGATTTTTCAACGAGAAAGATTATTTTGTGCCAAATAGTTTAATATTTACAAAAATATTTGACTATTTAACTTTTAAACTTTAGAAGTAGTAAAAAGAAAAAACTGAATACAATATCTTCTTTTTTAACTAACAAAATGGGTTTTTTGGGCTCTAATTACAATTCATTTTTATATGTATGTTTCAATTCATCTTAGAGAAAGATATTTATCTTACTCATATTATCAATCTTCCAGCACTTACAAAACTCACAAAAAGTAAATGTGTACTGAACTTTCGACGCGAATATAAAGTAACAAATTCCAAGTAAATTCACATTGAATTAAACATTCCTAACATTAAAAATAATCAAATGAGATAGTTATAATATAACACTTGAATGAAACATGTCAAAAAAAATTCGACGTTGAAGTAAAAAAATTAAGTATCACTTGGGGCACCGCCAAGTTTTAGCCCGGCACTGGTCGTTTCTCACAAGCGGTGAGAATTTTGCTAGTTAGTATACTATATGGACTATTTCGACTGATGTACTCAGCGTGCGATATTATGCGTTAGGGTATTGCTTTATATGTAGTAGTGTTAAGTTAATTTATAAATTTAGGTTTGTGACACATTAATCTGAAACATATTTTATCCAAAAGCTATGGATTTCAAATAGCTAATGATTGCGAATCACAAAAAAATGATTTGTTCATTATTTGTTTACAACATTGTAATTAATTTTTTATTGCTTTAACCAACTTTTTTATTAAAAGGCTAAAATTATGACGAAGTTGGTATGTTCTAACTAGAAAAAAACGATATTGACGAAAAATTAAATTTATATCTTGTTTCGCTTTTTTTTGTCAAAAATTCTGAAAACAATTTTTTCCATCTCACGAAGTGAAGCGTATAATTTTGTCTACAATATCTTCAAGTTTAATTAAATTTCTTTGTAGAGTTTTAAAAACATCGATAATTTAAAAAAATGTGATTCCAAAATGCACCAAGGGATAACTCGTAATTTTGAAAATATTCCAAAATAATTCGGGTAATAAATGTCTGTTATATAACACTTTAATTTCACCAAGTTTCAATAAATTCGAATGACCAACTGTAGATCCTGATATTTCCGATGAATACTGGCCTATAAATTATCTATCATTTCTCTCGAAAAATTAATTTTAAATTTAGATGAGACTAATGACTGGATAAGGACCACTTTTGTTACCGCGCTAAAAAACAAAAATTAAAGACAAAAATTTTCTTACTACGCTGAAAAATTTTAAATAATGGCCCCGTATTTATATAATTGTGAGTAAATTTTCATGCAGTATGGGAATAATTTTAGAATAATTTTAATTTAACATTTAAATGAAACATGTCAAAAAAAATTCTACGTTGAAGTAAAAAAATTAAATATCACTTGGGGCACCGCCAATTTTTGACCTGGCACTGGTCATTTCTCGCAAGCAGTGAGAATTTTGCTGGTTAGTGTATAAGGACCATTTCGAGCGATATACCCAGCGTACGATATTATGCGTTAGGTAACTGCTTTATATGTAGTAGTGTAAAATGAAGTTATAGATTTAGGTTTGTGTGCGTTAGATAAGTGAAGAATACGTTTGTCGTGTGTTAACAATGTGGACTTTGTGATGTAATTGGCTTCGAGGCATATGCCTCGTAGGGCAAAACTGTGACTTTTGCTTGATGATGCGAGAGATTTCTGATGCGAAACTATAATTTTCCGCTACTGAGCGAAGGTGTAACCTCTTGCGAGAAACGCAGTGTACAATGCGAGTTGTATCTAGCGCTCGTTA
This sequence comes from Druon quercuslanigerum, assembly GCA_010014905.2. Lineage (NCBI taxonomy): Eukaryota > Metazoa > Arthropoda > Insecta > Hymenoptera > Cynipidae > Druon > Druon quercuslanigerum. Next base: position 2,542 of record JAAAKG020149428.1, read on the forward strand.
AATTATCACTCATCCTCATTCGATTTCAATACGGATTTACAATTTCACAGAGTATATCTCGCACTTTAATGCAGTGAGGTTCACTAATTTCTTCCAAAGTGTAAGAATTACCCTGTGGTATAATGTTAGGTGCGTTTTATTCGTGCTTGATCCGGGAAAACCCCCAGGAAAGACCGGGACTTTGGTGGGCGTAACTTATTATACACACTGATAAAAATAGAATCATTGATTTAATCATACTTTCGTAGGTTAGAAAGTTATGAGTACATTCATAATATAATACGTGCACTTAAATCATAAAGAGTAGGAAATGCACTTACTGAAATATTATAAAAACAACTTATTCATATTTTAGGTACAAAACTGTAATATAAGTATTGATATTATATGAAATGTGTAATCCTATTCAACATTTATATAAGCGAGCTATTTCTAAAATGATGCATGAATGTGAGTATACTCTGTATGACTGATACTAATTTACCCGACTCACTTTGTTTTTTTTTATGACAGTCGCGTCTATGTTCATAAGCAATAAGATTTGGTTGTTCAAAAGAAACATCATGTATGCATGATGTTTCTGCCATATATGGCTGTATCTATGACAGCAATAAAATATAACGAATCTAGTCATAAATATTGTTGTACCATGAATGCATTTCTATCAGTGCACTCTGATTCTATACGATTCTAGATCGTGATTAATTCTCTAATCACATAAAAACTAATGTAGCCACAACCAGTTCCATGCTCTAAAATAATATAATTATAGTGACCTGGCCTACACGAAGCTAATAAATTAATCTCCTGAAGGAATTCTCGGTAAATATGGTAGTTAGGAATTTTTATTATGAAAGTGGACTCAACGAGATGCAAATAAGACGATAAAGCAAGAACTCGATCTTGTTTGACGAGATGGCGAGACTACTGTTTTGAAAGAAGAAAACTGAGACCACCATCTTCAATGAAATGTGAGCAATGTGAAACCGTGGAGAAGGCGAGAAGACTGAAGGGAAGATAATGTAAAAAGAAAAGAATTCCCGGTCATCGATGGTGCATCATTTTTGTCGCCTGTTAGCTTCAATAATCTATTAGAAGCGTGCAAAGAGGCGAATAATTATGTTATAGCAAAGTCCTCTCTCGCCACGCGACCCTACCTAATGTCATTATCCTATTAGACCATGACACTTTGATACTCCAGCTTCTATGCTTGATAAGCATATAACACACTCGATTGCAGAAGCATACGACCGTACTGCACAATGATGATGATGATGATGATGATGATGATCATGATAATGATGATGATGATGATGGTAATGATCATGATGATCATGATGATGATGATGGTATATACTCTATAGTCAGCAAACAATGTTTGCTGAGAGTGTGTGTCGCAGGGAAATAAAATCTTGTCAAGGGACAGTGTATTAGCATCAGCAAGTTGCAGTATCCAATATAATTCACTCTGTAAAGAAAAGGATGAATCTTTGTTAATTCAAAATGTAAATTGGACCTATGTACTGACCAAATGACCTATTTTTCTGTGTCAAACGGAGTGTTTATCCCAAAAAAAGTTTCAGTGCCATTGTTGCAGTTTATTGCTTTATTAGTATATGGGTGACAATCAAAATGTTGACATCACCTTCCTGGAACATTATATGCTTTTGTTTTAGAGAAATATTTTTTTTTAATAAGGGATCGTCCATAAACTACGTTACCACTTTAGAAGGGGTGGGGGTCACGCAAAACCTATGGTTGGTAACAGGGAGGGGGGGCAGTGAAAGTAACGTCACACGTTTCTGAAAAATGCATTTTTGGTTGAAAAGTTACTCTGATCATTGGAAATTTACATATTTCATTCTGGGTAGAAAATGGTTCTTTTTTATAAGTAAAAATTCAAGTTTTTGTCAAAATTGAACTTTAGAATTTAGAGAATTTTTTAAAGTACATATGGCAACATTTTTAGTACGTTTCCAGGTGCTGAATGTTATTAGTAGAAATTTCAATTTTTTATTTGACAATTCTTGAATTTTATTAAAAATCCGTCTTTTTTGGTAGCACTCAGAGAAAAAGTTTTCTTTAAAAAAAACATCGTCCTCTTGCCTATTTTGTTTCGAACCACGTAATAACCGTTTTCAAACAAACGGAAGTATTTGGCTGCAAGATTACATGAAGATTGTCGCAAAAGGGTTTTCTTTTCTGCAAAAAGATTCTTTTTCTGACAAATGAAAATCTTCTCATCCTTAAATTTCAAAGGAAATTCCATCATTCGCCTCAAAAAGCATCCTTTTGACGCTGGAGGAAATTTCTCTGAGAGAGTAAATTCCTCTTTTCGTGTAAAGATTCTTCTTTTTCAGTTGAAAATTTAACTTTTTGGTTGAGAGTTCTTGAATTTTAATGAAAATTCGTTTTTTGTACTAAATTAATCTTTTTGTTTAAAAATATGTACATATTTTGTACTTGAAAATTCAAGTTTTTGGTCAAGTATTCTTGAATTTTGTTAAAAATTCGTTTTTCTTGGTCGAAAACTAGTGTTTTTGTTTAAATATTCATTTTTTTGGTTAAAAGTTTAACAACAAGGCTTTAAAGTTGAACTACTAAATTAATAATATAAAAAAGTGTTACTTTCTTACTTAAAAAGTTAACTTTTTGGTTAAGAATACTTGAATTTGATTGAAAATTTGTCTTTTGGTAGTAAATTAATCTTTTTCTTAAAAAATTCATTTTTTTAGTTGAAAATTAAACTTTTAAATGAAAATTCTTGGTTTAAAAATCAAATAACTACGTTTTAAAGTTGTACTTCTTTTCTAAAAATTAAAAAAATGTTATTTTTCTTTCTTTCTAAAAAATTCAATTTTTTGGTTGAGAATTCTTGAATTTTATTAAAAATTAGTCTTTTTTGGTAGTAAATTAATCTTTTGTTTTAAAATACATATTTTTAGTTGAAAATTCACTTTTTGGTTGAGAATTCTTGAATTTGATTGAAAATTAGTGTTTTTATAGTAAATTAATCTTTTTCTTTAAAAATTCAACTTTTTGGTTGAAAATGCTTCAATTTTGTTAAAAATTCATTTTTTCGGTAGAAAATTAACCTTTTTGTCTAAAAATCGAATAACTACGTTATAAAGTTGTACTCCTTTTTTATACATTAAAAAATGTTATTTTTCTTTCTTTCTCAAAAATTCAATTTTTTGGTCGAGAATTCTTAAATTTTATTACAAATTATTCTTTTTTGGTAGTGAATTAATCTTTTGTTTAAAAATACGTATTTTTAGTTAAAATTCACTTTTTGGTTGAAAATTATTGAATTTGGTTAAAAATTCCTTTTTTTTCGGTAGAAAATTAATCTTTTTGTTTAAAAATAAAATAACTACGTTTTACACCTGCACTTTTTTTAAATAAAAAAAATATTATTTTTCTTTCTTTATCAAAAATTCAATTTTTTGGTTGAGAATTCTTGAATTTTCTTATAAATTAGTCTTTTTTGGTAGTAAATTAATCTTTTTGTTTAAAAATACATATTTTTAGTTAAAAATTCACTTTTTGGTTGAAAATTCTTGAATTTTGTTGAAACTTCGTTTTTTTCGGTAGAAAATTATTCTTTTTTTAAAAAATCAAATAAATACGTTTTAAAGTTGCACTTCTTTTTAAAAAAATTTTAAAATGTTTTTTTTTCTTTCTTTCTCAAAAATTCAATTTTTTAGTTGTGAATTCTTAAATTTTTTTAAAAAAATTAGTCTTTTTTGGCAGTTAATTAACGATTTTGTTTAAAAATACATATTTTTAGTTCAAAGTTCACTTTTTGGTTCAGAAATCGTGAATGTTATTAAAAATTATTTTTTTTTTATTGCATAAAATGAATATTTCTGTTTAAAAATTCATCTTTTTGGTTGGATATTCTGGACTTATTCCATTTCTGATCGAAATAGGTACTTTTTTATTTAAAAATTCAACTTTTTGTTAAAAAACCATTTTTTATTAATAATTAATCTAGTTTAGTTGAGAATTCAAATTTTTGGTTGAGAGTTCTTGTATTTTTTTGGAATTCGTCTCTTTGGTATAAAATTAACTTTTTTATGCAAACTGCATATTTCTGATTTGATAATTCAACTGTTTTGTATGTAGAAAATGCGTCATTTTGTCTTGAAAGTTAAATAATTTAGTTAAAAAAATTAACTATGTGATAGAAAATTCATTTAAAGTTATTTTTAAATTAAAAAGTTTAAATATTCCATTTTTAGTTAAAACTTTACTAATTCTGAGAATCACTTTTTATTTCAATTATTGCTTTGTTAACGAAGTTTATAATTCACTAAACGGTCACATAGACTAATAAGTATACAATAATAAAAAAAACTAATAAACTAATAGACACTAATAAGTATATATAATCTAATAAGTCGAATGGATTTTTCACACCAGACAAATGCATGCGTTTAAAAAAGTTGATCACGAGACAGTACGAACAGTACGACCAATTTTTTCCCATAATATCCGATGTCCCATTTATTTTTAGTTTACTCTATATCAAAATAATCCTATAAATAACTAATTGTTAGATACACGTATTTTTTAAAAGATTTAATTGCAGAATTAAGAAATATATTTTTCAGTTATAGCTTCAGTGTTTAAATTTTTAAAATTTTTAATTAATAATTTTTTAATTAGTTTTATATCATAAGAGTTTAATATCCACATTTAAATTGGTTAATAATTGAAAATTATTGAATATACGTCAAAATTTGAAAAATTAGTTACACCTAAAAAACCGAAAAAGATAGTACAATAATTTTATGTCATCTGGTAAAACATATTTATTATTAGAAGAACATATTTTGGTGATGAGTTTATGAATAATAAATAAAAGAAATAATACCAAAATATACGTAAAGCATTCTAATTATCCTTATACTGGTAACAGGGAATTTTCGAAAAAATTATAATCTTTTTACTTTAGAACAAGGACTTTGCCTAAAGAATTATAATGTCAGATGAAACAGGAAATTATTAAAAAGAATTTTTGTATGTTTTTCGAAAAATGAAATTAAAAAAAAATTATGGAATTTAATTTAATTAATGAAATTTTTGAAAAAAATGAGTCGATCGAATATTGAAAAGTACAATGAACAATTTAGAAAGTGATCATTTTTAAAATATTTAAATTGACTTAAAATAATTGAAAATTTTGAGGGTTTGAATATAAAAAGGTTTTAATATCACAATTCCGGGTAAAGGAGACATTTCTGCTTTAGTAATGTTTCCCATTTAAAATTATTTCACTTTTAACGTCTTTTTAAAAGCAGAATTCAATTTTACAGGTTTCTAATTTAAAAAATTGTATCTGAAATCATTTAATTTTGAGATAATTGAACTAAAAAAACTGTTCAATTTTAAAAGCTTTGAATTATAAATTCTACAATTTCAACTTATTTGTAATGAAACTGACTAATTTTCAAAATTTTAGTTTGAAATTTTTTAATTACATGATTTTAAAGGATTTTTGAATTATTATGTCAATTATATTATATTTATTTATTATTTGTTTATTATATTTATTATATTATTTTTATAATTATGTTAAATTCATTTACAATATTCTATATTTAGAATTCAAAAATACAGTAAATTTCTTTTTATAAAATAATCATAAATATAATAATGATAAAGAAATATAAAATTGAAAAAGGGAAGTTTCAAAATCTAACGATTGAAGCAGGGATTTTTTTGTTGTAAATTCCCTTTTTATTAATCAGAATTAGTAAAAAAATATCACTATAATAGGATGTTCCCAATAAGGAAATAAGTTTTTTGTATTTGAGGATATACCTTCAGCTCAAACGAAAATTTTTTAATAAAACCTAAAATAACTTTAACTAGAAAGGGGTGGATTTTTTAATTCTAGGGGTGGTTTTTCAATTTTCCTACGTCACTATAACTGACTCGACAATTTGGCAACAATCGAAAATAAATTCAATATTTAAAAATGTTAATATAAGGCCATGTACATAAAAAATAAACTAACTTACAAATCTGACAAAAATGTTCAAAAAGTTGAAAAACATTTTGAGTCTCTTTAGGAAAAAGATTTTAGACATAAAGAATGTACGATTTTATTAAAAATTATACAATAAACAAGAATGTATAAAGTACACCATAAAATTGGTTAGCCTTATTTAGTGAATTTTACTTAGATTTTAGCAAAATTATTCAAAATTTAAGAGCTCACTAAATCAACTGAATGCATCAGAAAAATTTTACTCAATTTAAGCAAAATTTGTCTCAATTTAAGACAGGATTCTGCGATACAGATATTGAGTATATATTTTTGATTGGAAATACAAAAACAATTCTCCTTTTAAGCAAAAAATTTCGTATTTATAATCAATATTACGCAACTGTTATGGTTCAAATTTTCCATAAATTAAATTAACGTAAATAATGCTTTAATGGTGTATTTAATTCACATGGAAAAAATTACTCAAAATATTTTCTGAGACAGAATTCAAATTTTAGAAAAATGGAAGTTTCTGAATTTTATTAAAAATTTATTCATTAACAAAATAGTTAGATAGTGATAACCGAATGAAAATATTCCAGTTCTTGTCAGATTAATAAGAGTTACTTCACGCACATCAACCCAGTTGCCCTGATGGAAGCCATTGAGTGACAGGTGCAAGACAAAACGACAAGTGTAAGCCGATAAAAGAAGGAAAGGGAAACCACTGGAGTAAAACGATTTGACCCAAAAATATTATTTTTTTCAAGTTACAGACAGTTACTTCTATGACCTAGCCTAAAAACATTTGGTTAAAAATTTCTGTATTTTCTTAAAACTTTATATTTAGTGGCAGAATATTAATCTTCTTGGTGACTACTTCACCTTCATGACTGGAAATTCCTTTCTTTAGTTGAAAATTCAAAATTTTGGTTAAAATGAATGTATTTTGTTACAAATTATTCTTCTTGGTTGAAAATGCATCAGTCTGGTTGAAGAGTTAATTATTTTGTTAAAAATTAACCAATTTTTTAAAACTGAAAATCTACTTTACTTGAAAATTCATCTCTTAGGTTGATAATTTCGGTACTTTATTAAAACATTGTCATTTGTGGCTTCTTTTTGGTTAAAAGTTCATATGTTTGGTTGAAAAATTAACTATTTTTTAAAAAATTTAACAGTTTCGTCTAAAATTAAACTGTTAGTTTAAAAACGCATTTTTTTTGGTTCAAGATTCATTATTTTAGTTAAAAATTAATTTCTTTTCTTAAAAGTTCAACTATTTTGTTGAAAAATTCGTTTTTCTTTTATTTTAAATTATTGTTTTAACTGAAAATATAACTATTCGATGTTTGATTTAACATTTAACTACTATTTGGTTGATCATTTCTGTATTTTGCAAAACTTTGTCTTTTATGGCAGAATATTAATCTTCTTGGTTGAAAATTCATCTTCCTGATTGAAAAATTATTATTAAAAATGATAAAATTTAATTAAAATTATATACTTTTATT
>JAAAKG020149429.1:0-10052 GCA_010014905.2 Druon quercuslanigerum
TTAATGACAGCCGAGCTTCGGCAATATTTTTGCCGACTCTGCGCCAGTACTGGGCCGTATGTGATTTCGCACTAGGGCCAGTTCGCAGATTTGTTTTGCAAGCTCGTGAATTCTCTGAGAATTTTTTCCTAATCACTCAAAATATTTGTGTAATTATTCACGAAAAAGAGTGGTGAACCGTTATAGAATGTTCACATCAAGTTCGTGAATTCTTTCTCAAAGTTCGCAAATTATTTACGAAAATACATCAATATCTGATAAGTTCTTCTCATATCCGAGACCTGTCTACACTGAAGGAAATGCTTGGGAAATATTATGCGTATGATTATGGTTGAGAATTTTTGTGTTAACAAAAAAATGCAGGTACGCGAATACTGGTTTGGTTAAAGATATTTGCGTGATTTAGGAATTTATTTCTCCCAAGAAACAGCCATGCGGAGTATGGCTGGATCATCCGAACTTTTGGCTGAACAAAAGTTGCGTTAGTTTGCTACCAGAATGCGTTCGTTTGGTGGCGCAATCTGACACCATCTGTAGCCTCGCTTGTGTGCTTGTTCCCGTATTCCATGCAACATTCGTTCATTGATAATTAAGGAATTAATATTTCACTAATGAAAGTTTTTTTAGGTAAAGTTATAGTGCAGTATATAGGTAACATTGAGCATGCATAAATAGTTTCACGCAGTTTCTCTTCGGATTCATGTTCAGGGCATCCTACATAATAAAAAACTGCAGGGTTCCGGCTTCTGATAGTGTGCGTTTACCCGCGGGGTGAGCCCACTGAACGACGGTATGTCTTACGAATTAATTAGTTAATTTTCAACTTTTTAATAAAATTAAATGTGTTTTTCTTTATTTATGTTTGACGGATCATACTTTAACCAATCTTAATAAAAAACTCATATCATCCCTTTGCAACAATTCTGAGGTATTAATTATTCCCAGCAAAGCGACACGTTTAAAATGCGTGTTTTGTGAAGATTTGTTCTCACGATAAGAATTTTAAAAACAAAGCAGTGGAAAGTAGAAAAGAAACATATCTTTCCTGAAATATTAAATTCATAAATATTTTTATCATTTGCGGATTGTATAGTACCTCCTGCGCGCTGAATCATTGGGGTGAAATGCAGTGAAATAGTGAAATTGTCATACTAGGGTGGTCCTAAAACCCCTTTTCGAAATTTTAATATTAACATGTGCCACTGGGCACTTCAAAACCCCATTTAATTAACATGGGAGGAAACGTGCCAAGTTTCTTAGTCCCTGAAGAGGAGCGTCTACGAAATACAGCAAAAAGCGCTGAAAAAATGTAAGAAACGGTTCAGAAGAAGAAGACTATGGACAAGATGATGCAACTTCTGAAGAGGAGAATTCCGCCATTCCATTATGGTTACAATAGCTCCAAAGACAAATGAATTGAATCTACACTCAATGAAAGTCCCGTGATTTATTAGAAAAAACAAACATCCGCGTTAGTTGCCGATTTTAATCGAACTAAATGTGGCACTGATCCGTTTGACCAATTCTGTCACGGATGCACAGTAGCGAGAAATACTTCTCGATGGGCCATGCGGATTTTGTATAGAATGCTTGATCAAGCCGGCACAAATACTTGCATATTGTATAATTTTAGCTGCAACAACGATTTCTTTCCGAACAAACAATTTTTAAGAAAATTGGTCGCGTTGTTTGTGCAAACTGCTCAGACGAGTAGAATAAGTATAGAATATTTTGTAGAATAAGTGATACATTTTTGTTCTTTTTAAATTTACATTTTTTATACCCATTTTAGAATTTTATACTTTTATTTCGCTAAAATTCTACGTAATTTGAAAAAAGTTTGTATTTACTGAACCACTTACCCCACACACAGTCATCATTTTCAGATTGCAAAATTAATATGATTTTTTCTTATGAAATGAAAACTGCTAATACCTACTTATAGGTGAAAGCCTCCGGTTATTTAAACATGTACTGTTTTTCACATAATTGAAATAATAATACCAAACAATTAAAAAACATGTATTTTAAAAAGATTTGATCTCTGCAATAAATTATGGGTGGCCACGCATCCAGCGCGCCAAGATCGGGACGCCAGAAAATGTGCGCTATCAGAGGGTTAATAAAAACTGATATCTGATGTCATCTTGACTGTAAAAATATAACATATAATGCTAAAATTGCAGCATATAATTTTGTAATTGCATGCACTATGATATATGGTAGCGAGACCTGGACCTACCAAGAAAAGGATAAGAGTAAAATTAACGCGGTTGGCATGAGAATCCTGTAAAATGTCTGCAGTAAAACACTAATGGGCAAACTTAGTCATAAGAAGATTCTCAATGAATGTGCTGTTAAGGAAATACCATTTAACAAAAGTGAAAGAAATTTGTTGAGATTGTTCAGGCATGTTGAGAAAATGAAAGAACGTGTGATGAAACAAGTTTATTTATATAAATTAATTGTTAGCGTACACAGAGGCAGGCCGAGGAAAGAATTTTTATAATTTGTGAATGAGACCCTAATTCGAAAAAATTTAAAAAGCCGTAGAAAGACATCCTACGAGAAAATATTTCTGACAAAAGTTGTAGGGTTTGATCCAAGGAATCTAGTGGTAAGCTTTATTTTGACTCTAAGGTTATTTTAAGGTTAACATACCAGTATTATTTTAAAGTATTTTAAAGTAGTATATTAAAAAATCGAAACCCCTATTTTTTATTCCGGAAATGGAAAGAGAAGAAAACTTTACATTTAAATATGTATTTTGGCCTTGGGTCAAAATGACCTCTACGCGTAATTTTCAAATAGGGGTGTCCATTTAAAAAAATATTTTGACCTCGACCTGACCTTCAAAATGATCTTGGAGTCAAAATAAAGGTCACCCTTAGATTCCTTAGACCAAACACTACAATTTTTGTCCGAACCGATAACTCATAGGATGTGATCCTGAAAAGTTATGTAGCTCAGATTCATTGCTAGACTGAAATTACCTGCAAGCGACCCGTAGAGTTCATTTTGACCCAAGACCAAAATATATATTTGAATGTAAAATTTTTCGCTATATAGGGGTTTGCCTTTTAAAAAAATATGTTGACTTTTAAATGACCTTCAAAAATGACCTTGGAGTCCTAATAAAGGTGAGCACTAGATTTCTTGGATCAAACCCTACAACTTTTGTCAGAATTATTTTCGAAAACTTATCGTATGAGGGGATTGTTAGAAAGATTGATCAGTGACCAAGGTCGGGGCAGTGTTGTGGACAGGCCCGTGTAAATTATTCAAAATCCAGTTTAACAAAAATGCCTTCGACATATTGGGCTATAACTATGAAAAGAAAAATGACCTTTCTTTTTTTTGAATATTAATTATAATAATAGGCGTAGGGAAGGAGCGACCCCAACGTCCGAGAGCTCCGGCTCTTGCAGTCAGCCACATTGCATTGGGTTAACTCCTTAATGCAATGAATTATGCGGTTTCGTCACCAGTATCGCGCAGTGCCATCCACAATGGGTCTCTCTCGGATAGAGGCCATAGTTTAGTTAAGAGCGACAATAGAACCGAACCGAGGGCGAGGGTACGACTGGGCAATGGCCCCGGACAAACGCAAGAACATCGTTTTGAATGGTCAGACCAACCCAGAAGGGACATCCTTACCTGTTGGCAAGAAAGCTCACCGGCGCGAAGAGGATACATGCGAAGGTTGCATGAACGTTGGGTCAATATGCACCCGGAATATGTAGAATATGAAGCTCTTTATCAAGAAAAAGAGCAAAATCCACCAAAAAGTTTTTCTCAGGATAGACAAATTAACTGAAGCTAATACCGCTCTCCTTGATTTAATCAACACTGTTGATTTAGTCAACACTGTTCCTCCTAACACTGCACAAAGGTTGGTATCTCTAAAAAAGTATCCAGAGGTGAAACCTTCACCTTCAACTGTACCGTCTGCGGCGTAAGGCCATCCGCGGCTAGAGACCGCACTCTAAGGAACAGTGTTGTACAAAGTTTCTTGCGTAAATTTCTCGCTCTTGCTTACCTTTGAGGATAGAAGAAACAGTAGTGGATAAAGTACACGTTCCAGTTGCGTCGGAAATGGTTGCTTTAAGGAACCATGATCGTATCTGCTGGAGCCTACAGCTTCTCTCATAACCTATCGAAGGTGTTCTTCCTACCCAAGGTGTTCTACCTACCTAAGGTGTTCTCGCGTTGGTGTCGCGGTAGCGCTTAAGCTTGCCTCTCATGGCTTTGACGGCTATGTTCGCGGTAAGACTGCTACTTACAGGTTTTCCCATACCAAATAGGCAGAAAGCATAGAGAAGAGAAGCTAATAAGAACGCCAAAAACCATAAATAATAATGGAGAGTATTTTCAAGATTTTAAAACGCTTGTCGCTTCCCGATGATCGATAGGGCGCCCCTGAAGCCGCCGCTGGCTGCCACAGTATGCGGGGCGGTGATGAGGGAGTGTCCATATATTACGTAACGTTTTTTAACTATTTTACAACCCCACCCCATCGTAACTGTATTTCTACTGTAACTTTAACATGGGCGTGACAGAAATTTTAAAGCAAAAATTTAACAAAATTTAACAAAAATTTAATGTTACGCGACATATAGAAGCTCTGTGATGGTGGGCTGCGAGAAGGTCAGGCAGATCTGACTAATCAAACAGCTGTCCAGCAAGAACATCTGCGACAAACAGTAAGTAGTGGAATATCAACTGCGCCTGCTGACAATACTTTGGCTAGCGCCAGCTATTTGCAGCCAACCACCTTGACAGAAATACCGTGGGAGAGCATCAGGTACCACAATGAAAGAGAAATTGGTGCGTGCGTCTCTATTACAAAAGTATGAAGTTTGAAACGAAAATGGAGAAAGGATGCAATTTAAGAACGCAATTTGCTGCAAAGTATCCTAATATACAGAGAGTCGCACTGAGAGATCTTATCGCTAAGGTGAAGGACATTAGGACTAATCTACACATCACAGAAGACCGAGCAATGGAGATTAAACAGCAGGTTGTTTTTGCGTGGAAAACCGATGTCAATGAGCATCAATTACAGGGAGCCGTGTCACACGGTCAAGTAGGGACAATTGATGTTCTTCCTCAACTTGTTGATGATCGATCACCGCCATATCCTCCAGAGGTGGAAGGCGTTATACGAACAGAGGCAGAAGCAGATGTTCAGCAACTAAAAAAGCGACGAAAATGGACATACCATATGAACAGAGATGTTATGCGCCGTTATTTTTTGGCCGAGAAATTTGGGCAAAGTGTGAAGAGCGAAAATCATAGATTCTTTTTACTTAAATACCCAGAGTTAGCTACAAAAATAAATAAGCAGAATCTGGCAAATAAAAAACGTTCAATATCTGTAAACAGATTGGTTTCGGCTGTTGAGACAGCTGCAATCAAAGTGGAATTGGAACAGCAGCTTCCTATTGATGAAATCCTCTTGGAAGATGTGGATAACGAAAACTTGATTGAAGCTGAAGGCATAGGTACTAGGGATGATGAACATCATGTACCGAATCCATTAGAACCACATCCGGATATTGATCACGATGATGTGGATAGCGAAATCGCAGAAAAACTGCAGCACATTGACAGGAATTTTGGTCATGCTTTACTTGAGTTCAGATATGTACAAACAACACTAACGCATTCTTTTCTCAAAATGAACATCACAAATGATCTGCATGCACTAATAGAACACCTCAGCAGCAAAGTTTTACCTACGTATTTGAATGTAACATAAATTGCATTAAAGGTGCAAACTTTTGTATACTGTGCAGCTATGGCAACCGTTAGAACGTTGGGCTGCAGAACTTGGCCTGTAAATGCAGCCTTTGCCCTAGGAAGGATCGAAATCCACCATGGAATATCAGGTTGGATATGGACGTCAGCAAAGTAAGGTGGGAATTGGGTGGATTAACTCAATATAAACAAGGAAATAGAACTAGAAAGATGGTAAACCCTGTTACAAAAATCATCCAACCTCGGCACATCGGGCATCAACACCATCAATATTGGATGAGATTATGGACTGCCGACGGTAGAGACTTAATTTTCTTTCTGCCTGACTGCGTCGCTACAAGAAAAGTAGTACAGGAAGGCAACAAAATCGAAACTTTCAGACAGATTGAAGAAGGTTCTATCGTTAACTGTGTGTAAAGCAAAATAACCAGCAAGACACTGAAGACCCTGAATTGAAATATATGACTAACAGGCAATAGCCCTAAAATGCAGCTGACAAACATCACATCTTTAGATGATTCAGCGTTCTTGAAAAGGGAAAGTAACTGGAAAACTCCAGGTCCGGATATGGTGCACAACTTCTAATACAATTACCTGACAAGTGCGCATCATGCGTTGGCATTATGTTTTCAGAATATCATTGAAAATCCAGATCTGATGCCAGGCTTTATGCTCCAGGGCACTACTTATGTGTTACCTAAAAATTCAGACGCTCAAAATCCTTTTAAATTTCTACCGATAGCCTGTCTTCCAACAGCATAAAAATGTCTTACAGCTATCGTTGAACATAAGCTATATTCTTATTGCGACGAGAACGACATTCTTACAGAAGAACTACAAGCATGTTGTAAAAACTCGCGAGGTTGTAAAGATCTGACCACTATACATGCGGTTACCAAGACTCAAGCTCGTAAGCATCACAGAACCTTACGCATGGCATATATTGACTACAATCGAGCGTTTCCTTCCGTACCGCATGACCGTTTTCCTTGAAGTCCAAAAACTTGACAAAATCTGCTCACGCATTGTTGACTTTCTAGTTCACGCGATGAGGCTCTAGGGCACAAGAATAAAGTATTTTGATCATTGAGAAAAACGCTAAACAGCATGTCTAATGGGTTCAGAATTCATGGTAATGAGGATGATCATCAAGTGACCCATCTTCCGTACATGGATGACCTGAATCTGTAAGGTAGTTTGGCTGCAGGCGAATCATATTAAATACTGGGTATTCTTTAATATACGATAGTTAGGAAAAGCCTAACGATCGCCTTCACTACGAGACGCTTATTGATTATGAAGAGTTTTCTCAACTCGGCAAACAAAATCAGGACAATCAACACATATGCCATCCCTGTCCTCACGTACTCCTTCGGGCTCATCGAATGGTCTAATACCGACCTTGAAAAGTTAAACAGAATCGTCCACGTAGATATGACGAAGCACCGAATGCACCACAATATTTTAGCGAATAAAAGGACAGTTATACCACGACATATAGGGGGTAGGGGCGTTGCAGATGTCAAAAAACTGTGAGTCACAAGATATAGAGTTGCGAGATTATTTTAATTGCAAACAAAATGTTGTGCCTTACATCACCATCTGTAAAGCGGATCTTGACTAAACGCCCTTGAATTTGTCCTCAGATGGGGCCTGGAATATCGGGGCTGAAACCAGTGGGGAATTAGAAAAACAATGGAGACAGAAAGGTATCCACAGCGAGCACCTCAAAACGTTAGATCAACATGAAGTGCATAGTGAGGCATCCAATATTTGACTGAAAAAGGATGTTCTGCATCCAGAGACGGACGGATTCGTCATTGCGATTCCCGACGAGGTTGTCAGCGCCAGGAATTATCGCAAACACGTGTTACATCCAGACGTGGTTGACCGGTGCCGATTATGTGGAGATACCGACGAATCTATCGAGCACATTATTGGTGGCTGTCGCGTGATGGCTCAGAGAGAATACACGCACATCTATAATGATGTAGCGGGCATTGTACATCAACAACTTGTCCTAAACCTAGGACTCTTAAAATAATGGCTGCCTTTCTATAGATAAATTCCAATGCCCGTTTCAGAAAGCGAACTTCACATCTTATATTAGGATGTTCCTATTCACCCGGATCATTACATCCGAGCCAATGGACCTGACATCGTGATACGAGAAGAAAATGGTGGAAGAGTCTACATCAGGAATGGCTAACCGGCCGATCGCGGCAACTGCTCGAGCTACTAATAAAAAAAAATAATATATAAATTTATTGTTTCATTTAAAATTTCAAGAATTATGTAACTGGTAGATCCCACAGGGTTTCGTCGGTAAAAAGTAGATCTTAGCTCTTATTAAGTTGGCCACCCCTGGTCTCCATCATCGACATTGCTTATCCACTTAACCGAAATTTGCCTTCATCCTATTGTGATTTCGGCTACAGACAATGTGCAGATAAGATGCACTGAACATCTTAAATATCTAGGAGTCAGCAGGTTATTGGCAGCAGCTCAGAAGGTGGCTTAATTAAAAACATGTCGCATTGTAAGAAACTTTCTCGATCATCAGCTAGCAAGTGGCTAAAAACCGGTGGGGAGAAAAATTTTAGTTCTAGGAAAGCATCCAGAGGTGACTGTTGGCACCTCGAACGCTTGCAGCCAGTGTTTAATTATGAGAGCGGTAAAAGACGAACTCCGCACTACACCATGCTTCTATTTTGTGCCCACAACATCATCGTAAAAGATTTCAAACATCGTATTAAATTAACTTATAACATCCTCATCTCATCAGTCACTTGACTTAGTCTGTGTCTAAGATGAAAAACCGAGTTGTCCCGAGAAAATGTAAAAAACAATAATAGAGATAATAATAGAATAATAATATAATAATAAGAATAATAAAATGGTAGCTCTAAGGAAGTATCCAGAGGTGACTGTTGACACTTACAACGCTCGCGGCCGCTGTTTAGGTATAACAGCGGTAAAAGACGAAATCCAAACTAATCCATGCTCGTAATTTTGTACCCACAAAATCATCGCAAGAGATTTCAATTATCGTATTAAAGTAACTTGTAACATCCTGATCTTATCAGTCACTTCACTTGGTCCGTGGATATGATGAAAAACCGGGTTTACTTGAGTAAAATGTTGAAAAAGATATTAATAAGAAAGCATCCGGAGGTTACTGTTGTCGCCTCCAAGAATCGCGGCCTCTGTTTAGGTATAACTGCGGTAAAAGACGAACTCCAACCAACACTTGACTTAGTCCGTGGTTACGATGAAAAATTGGATTTACCCGAGAAAAAGCTTAAAATAGTAATAAACTCAGAATTGAAAGTCTCAGTGGCTCATGTGCTTAGGCGTTTTTTTGAGCCGGTACTCTATGGAAATTTTGCTAAGTACTTAATCTGAGATTCTGATTCTAACAAAAGGCCTTAGACATATGTCTGTAACCATCTTAAGCGTGACAGAAAAATTAACTTCAGATTTAATATTTGGGTTCCGAAATAGTTAACCATTTTAGACAATAACATTTCCGAGAATCAAAATGTTTGCAAACTGCATAATATAATTTTTTTTAAATAAGCGTAATCAAAGAAGGTACGAATGAAAACGTTAAACGAAGAAACCAAGGAATGTATTTGTGTGATGACTTTATTTAAAATTGAACACATTTTGATCTGGATGTATCTATCTTTTCGTGGGAATTTGGTATTTCCGTTTGAAGACCTCTGTTCTCAAACGCCGTACTAACACCAACGACCCGAGGACACAGGTCGTTTAGACGGCTCCTTTCTTCGATCATTAATTACTGCCGACGCATGAGGGCCTTGGATCTTGCATAGAGCCCAGGCTCATTCTACTAAAAGGCTTTTCAACTTTTACCTTGCATACATGTTGTCTCACAAACTTTTGCACATTATGATTAGGTATCTTCACATGGCCTGAAAAGTTTTATGGCCGAATACATTGATTTATTTCTTGCGAAAATTAATTTTATAATCGTAAACTCAAAAACGAGAAGCTCTGTTCTGCGAGCCTTTAAACTTCATAAACAGAAAAATGATCTATAATATATCTTTGATACGCGGAGAAAAAGGAGTCTGCTTATTTTACAGAATTTGGGGACGACATGCATTTTTTTGTAATTCTCACAGAAAATCCTTTCAGATTTACGAAATTTCTGATATGATTTACTAAAAATTCTTGTAGGATTTGCAGGAAAAACTATGCTTTCCTTACTTATGTTCGTTTTTTAAATTACCTGAAAAATCTGTAAAGATTTAAGAATATTCTAA